>OY811978.1:3800381-3835381 GCA_963681505.1 Eunapius fragilis | reverse complement strand
CAGTAAGAGTATGGTGAGCTCCAGTAGGAGCTCCTGTAGGAGTATGGTGAGTTCCTGTAGGAGTGTGGTGAGCTCCAGTAAGAGTATGGTGAGCTCCAGTAGGAGTATGGTGAACTCCTGTAGGTGTGGTGAGCTCCTGTAAGAATATGGTGAGCTCCAGTAGGAGTATGGTGAGCTCTTGTAGGAGTATGGTGAGCTCCTGTAAGAGTATGGTGAGCTCCAGTAGGAGTACGGTGAGCTCCAGTAGGATTATCTCTGCAGACAATGTCAGGACTGGTTGGATGTAACAATGGGTTGGGGGAAGGGATGGATGATAGCTGGAGGATTGTCACAGGCAACTGTAGCCTAGCTTCAAGGGATGATGGATATGGTTACTCAATTAGAAGAAAGAATGGAGACTTCGAGCTCCAAAATTAGCTGCTGCAACACACTATCATATGCCTCCAAGTGTATCTGCGTTAGTGAACGGCTGAGGAGCAAGCAATGAGGATGTATGTGGAGTGTAGTAACCACACAGTTAGCAGGTGGCACTTCAAATCTTGAAGAGAGCCTTAGGTCTCTTTTCACACAGCCTCGATCCATTTACTTAGATCTTGAATATAGTATACACACAACATTATTCTTTGCCTAAGCCATGCACAAGAACTTTGTGCTGGGGGGGGGGGGGGGGGGGGGGGGGTGGTGCTGGCTGTCTTATGAACTTCCATTGAAATAACCATTCCTTCTGCCGTGTGAATTTGTTTCTATCACTCTAGGTTTCTCTACTTATACATATTCACAGAAAAAAAAATTTTACAGTTCGTTTGCGTCTTTGACATACCGTTTATAAAATAATAAGCGTAGCGAAAAAATTACTATAAAATGATACTATTACTTTATTAATAATCCGTTAGGAATGGCTGCACTTGATGCGAGCGACGGCCAACAGAGCCAAGCAGTGTGCAGCATGTACATCTCCTCACGTGGGCATTGAATGGTAGCACACGCTTTACCTTTTTTTTTTTTTTTTTTCTGCGCGCAGATGTTTGATCCAGTTATCGAGGTACACGTGTCCGCGTTGCAACGTTCGGTACTGCTCGCTGGCTTGCTACAGGCACGAGGTTAAGTGTGTGATTTTTCACCGGGTTTTCGGTATGGTCAAATGGCTGTTATGACCATTTTATAGAAGCACCTGCAATGTTCGGAGTCGTTCTATCGCGAAAGTGTCATCGCTGAATTGCAGCAGATGAAAGGGAGGTGCGTTGATATCTGCTATTGGCTGTCTTGAGTCTGTTCTTTGATCTCTGTAGCGGAGAGGAGAGGCGTCACGTGATGGAAATGTTAATGAGGATACAGAAAGGGGACGAGGAAGGCGATGACGTCCAATGTGAGGATCACGTGGAATCTTTGGAGTTCCGAGTAGCTGGACTGGACCTTGGTATGTTTTTGTGATTGTAGTGTGTATACATTGCAAACTTATTATGCAATCAACTGGCTCTGGTTAGCTTAAGAGCCGCCCAGGGTTTCCATGACTACAACTCGATTACTTTTTGGTCCCCAGGCCTTACCCCACTTCATGTGACTAGTTCCCAGACCTGCCCCACTTCTTATGAATGGTAATTGCATGCATGGTATTCCTAGCACATATGTCTTAAATTGAGGGAGGGGCCATCTGTTGTGCAGATGACTTATTAAGAGTAGTCAACTAACCCTAATCGATGTGGTTAATGTATTACGTTGGTATTTTATTATTAAGAAGTTCAACACTGTCTCCATTGTGGTTACTGGGCAACTGGTGCCAGATGCCCCAATACCAGTAATTAGGTTAGGGAGCACCTGTACTTAGGTTAGGGAGTGCTAGCTAATTCAATTTGTTTGCCTATGCATGTGAACTTACCAGCCCACAGTGCAGTAGTGTGTATCATGTGCCCATTGAAGGCCATGCCTTCTTGGGTGGGGGGGGGGGGGTGGGGTACACAGGGATGATGAAAGGCCTCTCAGCGCTGAACCCTTCTTAGGTACAGGGTACGCAAGGGTGGGGGGGGGGGGTACACGCATGGATGATGGTGCTCTTCTGTGCACTGGGTTGGGCTGGGGTAATGGTTACTGGGGGATCAGTGTGACCAAAGGTTAAATAATTTAGAGAGTTATTAGGTTGAGTTCACAAGGGTTCAGTGTTCCAAATGGATAGAACAGTGTGCTTGGTCAGTTAGACACACCTGTCCCAATTAATGCCTCCTTTTCTCCTTGCTTACGTCAGACAAGGACCTTGATGAGGTTTGGCAGCGACTGACTCCCTCAGAGCAGCAGCAGTTTAATCAGCTGGTTCAAAGCGGCCATATTGGCCACCTCTTTTCACTGAATCCTCCTTGGTGGGAGGTATGTATGTGTTGGCTTGGTGGGGAGGTGTGTGTTGGTTTGGTGGGAGGTGTGTGTGTTGGCTGGTGGGGAGGTGTGTGTGTTGGCTTGGTGGGAAGGTGTGTGTGTTGGCTTGGTGGGGAGGCATGTTTGTTGGCTTGGTAGGAAGTTGTGTGTTTTGGCTTGGTGGGGAGGTGTGTGTGTTGGCTTGGTGGGGAGGCATGTTTGTTGGCTTGGTAGGGAGTTGTGTGTGTTGGCTTGGTGGGGAGGTGTGTGTGTTGGCTTGATGGGGAGTTGTGTGTGTTGGCTTGGTGGGGAGGTATGTGTGTTGGCTTGGTGGGGAGGTGTGTGTGTTGGCTTGGTGGGGAGGCATGTTTGTTGGCTTGGTGGGGAGGTGTGTGTGTTGGCTTGGTGGGGAGGTGTGTGTGTTGGCTTGGTGGGGAGGTATGTGTGTTGGCTTGGTAGGGAGGTGTGTGTTGGCTTGGTGGGGAGGTGTGTGTGTTGGCTTGGTGGGAGGTATGTGTGTGTTGGCTTGGTGGGGAGGTGTGTGTGTTGGCTTGGTGGGGAGGTATGTGTGTGTTGGCTTGGTGGGGAGGCATGTTTGTTGGCTTGGTGGGGAGGCATGTTTGTTGGCTTGGTGGGGAGGTGTGTGTGTTGGCTTGGTGGGGAGGTATGTGTGTTGGCTTGGTAGGGAGGTGTGTGTTGGCTTGGTGGGGAGGTATGTGTGTGTTGGCTTGGTGGGGAGGCATGTTTGTTGGCTTGGTGGGGAGGTGTGTGTGTTGGCTTGGTGGGGAGGTATGTGTGTTGGCTTGGTAGGGAGGTGTGTGTTGGCTTGGTAGGGAGGTGTGTGTTGGCTTGGTGGGAGGTGTGTGTGTTGGCTTGGTGGGGAGGTGTGTGTGTTGGCTTGGTGGGAGGTGTGTGTTGGCTTGGTGGGAGGTGTGTGTGTTGGCTTGGTGGGGAGGTGTGTGTGTTGGCTTGGTGGGAGGTGTGTGTTGGCTTGGTGGGAGGTGTGTGTGTTGGCTTGGTGGGGAGGTGTGTGTGTTGGCTTGGTGGGAAGGTGTGTGTTGGCTTGGTGGGAGGTGTGTGTCTTGGCTTGGTGGGGAGGTGCGTGTCTTGGCTTGGTGGGGAGGTGTGTGTGTTGGCTTGGTGGGAGGTGTGTGTGTTGGCTTGGTGGGAGGTGTGTGTTGGCTTGGTGGGAGGTGTGTGTGTTGGCTTGGTGGGGAGGTGTGTGTGTTGGCTTGGTGGGAGGTGTGTGTTGGCTTGGTGGGAGGTGTGTGTGTTGGCTTGGTGGGGAGGTGTGTGTGTTGGCTTGGTGGGAGGTGTGTGTTGGCTTGGTGGGAGGTGTGTGTGTTGGCTTGGTGGGGAGGTGTGTGTGTTGGCTTGGTGGGAAGGTGTGTGTTGGCTTGGTGGGAGGTGTGTGTCTTGGCTTGGTGGGGAGGTGCGTGTGTTGGCTTGGTGGGAGGTGTGTGTTGGCTTGGTGGGAGGTGTGTGTGTTGGCTTGGTGGGGAGGTGTGTGTGTTGGCTTGGTGGGAAGGTGTGTGTGTTGGCTTGGTGGGGAGGTGTGTGTGTTGGATTGGTGGGAGGTGTGTGTTGGCTTGGTGGGATGTGTGTGTGTTGGCTTGGTGGGATGTGTGTGTGTTGGCTTGGTGGGGAGGTGTGTGTGTTGGCTTGGTGGGGAGGTGTGTGTTGGCTTGGTGGGGAGGTGTGTGTTGGCTTGGTGGGGAGGTGTGTGTGTGTTGGTGTGGTGAGGGTGCATGTGGCTTGCTTTCCTTCTTCTCTGGTCTACTCACCCCACTGGTCTCCTTAACCACCCCATCACTCTTCTCTCCTCTCTGGTCTCCTTAACCCCTTCACCCCTCTCTCCTCTCTGGTCTCCTTAACCCCTTCACCCCTCTCTCCTCTCTGGTCTCCTTAACCCCTTCACCCCTCTCTCCTCTCTGGTCTCCTTAACCCCTTCACCCCTCTCTCCTCTCTGGTCTCCTTAACCCCTTCACCCTTCCCTCCTCTCTGGTCTCCTTAACCCCTTCACCCTTCTCTCCTCTCTGATCTATTTAATCCCTTCTCCCCAAACATATCTATTACCATCCCTTCTTGCTTACCCATGGTCTCGTTACCCCCCACCCTTCTCTCTCCTCCATGATCTCTGGTTTCACTACCCCCTCCCCTTTTTGTTCCCTGACGCCTTAAAAACTGGTGTGTAAGGCGTCTCCATTGGTGGTGGTAGATATTCAAGACCAGCGGTCCTCATCACACAGACCACCTGTGCTCAGCGGATTATCTCCACTGAGCAGTCTGGTAAGAAGACATGTAGTACTATGGTACCCTTTACTGCTCAGTGTTACGGTACCCTTTACTGCTCATGTAGTACTATAGTACCCATTACTGCTCAGTGTTATGGTACCCTTTACTGCTCAGTGTTATGGTACCCTTTACTGTTCAGTGTTATGGTACCCTTCACTGCTCAGTGTTATGGTACCCTTTACTGTTCAGTGTTATGGTACCCTTTACTTCTCAGTGTTATGGTACCCTTTACTGCTCAGTGTTATGGTACCCTTTACTGCTCAGTGTTATGGTACCCTTTACTGTTCAGTGTTATGTTACCCTTTACTGTTCAGTGTTATGGTACCCTTTACTGCTCAGTGTTATGGTACCCTTTACTGCTCAGTGTTATGGTACCCTTTACTGCTCAGTGTTATGGTACCCTTTACTGCTCAGTGTTATGGTACCTTTTACTGCTCAGTGTTATGGTACCCTTTACTGCTCAGTGTTATGGTACCCTTTACTGCTCAGTGTTATGGTACCCTTTACTGCTCAGTGTTATGGTACCCTTTACTGCCCAGTGTTATGGTACCCTTTACTGCTCAGTGTTATGGTACCCTTTACTGCTCAGTGTTATGGTACCCTTTACTGTTCAGTGTTATGGTACCCTTTACTGTTCAGTGTTATGGTACCCTTTACTACTCAGTGTTATGGTACCCTTTACTGTTCAGTGTTATGGTACCCTTTACTGCTCAGTGTTATGGTACCCTTTACTGCTCAGTGTTATGGTACCCTTTACTGCTCAGTGTTATGGTACCCTTTACTGCTCAGTGTTATGGTACCCTTTACTGCTCAGTGTTATGGTACCCTTTACTGCTCAGTGTTATGGTACCCTTTACTGCTCAGTGTTATGGTACCCTTTACTGCCCAGTGTTATGGTACCCTTTACTGCTCAGTGTTATGGTACCTTTACTGCTCAGTGTTATGGTACCCTTTACTGCTCAGTGTTATGGTACCCTTTACTGCTCAGTGTTATGGTACCCTTTACTGCTCAGTGTTATGGTACCCTTTACTGCTCAGTGTTATGGTACCCTTTACTGCTCAGTGTTATGGTACCCTTTACTGTTCAGTGTTATGGTACCCTTTACTGCTCAGTGTTATGGTACCCTTTACTGCTCAGTGTTATGGTACCCTTTACTGCTCAGTGTTATGGTACCCTTTACTGCTCAGTGTTATGGTACCCTTTACTGCTCAGTGTTATGGTACCCTTTACTGCTCAGTGTTATGGTACCCTTTACTGCTCAGTGTTATGGTACCCTTTACTGCCCAGTGTTATGGTACCCTTTACTGCTCAGTGTTATGGTACCCTTTACTGCTCAGTGTTATGGTACCCTTTACTGTTCAGTGTTATGGTACCCTTTACTGTTCAGTGTTATGGTACCCTTTACTACTCAGTGTTATGGTACCCTTTACTGTTCAGTGTTATGGTACCCTGTACTGCTCAGTGTTATGGGACCCTTTACTGTTCAGTGTTATGGGACCCTTTACTGCTCAGTGTTATGGTACCCTTTACTGTTCAGTGTTATGGTACCCTGTACTGCTCAGTGTTATGGTACCCTTTACTGCTCAGTGTTATGGTACCCTTTACTGTTCAGTGTTATGGTACCCTTTACTGCTCAGTGTTATGGTACCCTTTACTGCTCAGTGTTATGGTACCCTTTACTGCTCAGTGTTATGGTACCCTTTACTGCTCAGTGTTATGGTACCCTTTACTGCTCAGTGTTATGGTACCCTTTACTGTTCAGTGTTATGGTACCCTTTACTGCCCAGTGTTATGGTACCCTTTACTGCTCAGTGTTATGGTACCTTTACTGCTCAGTGTTATGGTACCCTTTACTGCTCAGTGTTATGGTACCCTTTACTGCTCAGTGTTATGGTACCCTTTACTGCTCAGTGTTATGGTACCCTTTACTGCTCAGTGTTATGGTACCCTTTACTGCTCAGTGTTATGGTACCCTTTACTGCTCAGTGTTATGGTACCCTTTACTGCTCAGTGTTATGGTACCCTTTACTGCTCAGTGTTATGGTACCCTTTACTGCTCAGTGTTATGGTACCCTTTACTGCTCAGTGTTATGGTACCCTTTACTGCTCAGTGTTATGGTACCCTTTACTGCTCAGTGTTATGGTACCCTTTACTGCTCAGTGTTATGGTACCCTTTACTGCCCAGTGTTATGGTACCCTTTACTGCTCAGTGTTATGGTACCCTTTACTGCTCAGTGTTATGGTACCCTTTACTGTTCAGTGTTATGGTACCCTTTACTGTTCAGTGTTATGGTACCCTTTACTACTCAGTGTTATGGTACCCTTTACTGTTCAGTGTTATGGTACCCTGTACTGCTCAGTGTTATGGTACCCTTTACTGTTCAGTGTTATGGGACCCTTTACTGCTCAGTGTTATGGTACCCTTTACTGTTCAGTGTTATGGTACCCTGTACTGCTCAGTGTTATGGGACCCTTTACTGTTCAGTGTTATGGGACCCTTTACTGCTCAGTGTTATGGTACCCTTTACTGTTCAGTGTTATGGTACCCTGTACTGCTCAGTGTTATGGTACCCTTTACTGTTCAGTGTTATGGGACCCTTTACTGCTCAGTGTTATGGTACCCTTTACTGTTCAGTGTTATGGTACCCTTTACTACTCAGTGTTATGGTACCCTTTACTGTTCAGTGTTATGGTACCCTGTACTGCTCAGTGTTATGGGACCCTTTACTGTTCAGTGTTATGGGACCCTTTACTGCTCAGTGTTATGGTACCCTTTACTGTTCAGTGTTATGGTACCCTGTACTGCTCAGTGTTATGGTACCCTTTACTGCTCAGTGTTATGGTACCCTTTACTGTTCAGTGTTATGGTACCCTTCACTGTTCAGTGTTATGGTACCCTTTACTGCTCAGTGTTATGGTACCCTTTACTTCTCAGTGTTATGGTACCCTTTACTGCTCAGTGTTATGGTACCCTTTACTGCTCAGTGTTATGGTACCCTTTACTGTTCGGTGTTATGTTACCCTTTACTGTTCAGTGTTATGGTACCCTTTACTGCTCAGTGTTATGGTACCCTTTACTGCTCAGTGTTATGGTACCCTTTACTGTTCAGTGTTATGGTACCCTTTACTGCTCAGTGTTATGGTACCCTTTACTGCTCAGTGTTATGGTACCCTTTACTGCCCAGTGTTATGGTACCCTTTACTGCTCAGTGTTATGGTACCCTTTACTGCTCAGTGTTATGGTACCCTTTACTGCTCAGTGTTATGGTACCCTTTACTGCTCAGTGTTATGGTACCCTTTACTGCTCAGTGTTATGGTACCCTTTACTGCCCAGTGTTATGGTACCCTTTACTGCTCAGTGTTATGGTACCCTTTACTGCTCAGTGTTATGGTACCCTTTACTGCTCAGTGTTATGGTACCCTTTACTGTTCAGTGTTATGGTACCCTTTACTACTCAGTGTTATGGTACCCTTTACTGTTCAGTGTTATGGTACCCTGTACTGCTCAGTGTTATGGTACCCTTTACTGTTCAGTGTTATGGGACCCTTTACTGCTCAGTGTTATGGTACCCTGTACTGCTCAGTGTTATGGTACCCTTTACTTCTCAGTGTTATGGTACCCTTTACTGCTCAGTGTTATGGTACCCTTCACTGCTCAGTGTTATGGTACCCTTTACTGTTCAGTGTTATGGTACCCTTTACTTCTCAGTGTTATGGTACCCTTTACTGCTCAGTGTTATGGTACCCTTTACTGCTCAGTGTTATGGTACCCTTTACTGTTCAGTGTTATGTTACCCTTTACTGTTCAGTGTTATGGTACCCTTTACTGCTCAGTGTTATGGTACCCTTTACTGTTCAGTGTTATGTTACCCTTTACTGTTCAGTGTTATGGTACCCTTTACTGCTCAGTGTTATGGTACCCTTTACTGCTCAGTGTTATGGTACCCTTTACTGCTCAGTGTTATGGTACCCTTTACTGCTCAGTGTTATGGTACCCTTTACTGTTCAGTGTTATGTTACCCTTTACTGTTCAGTGTTATGGTACCCTTTACTGCTCAGTGTTATGGTACCCTTTACTGTTCAGTGTTATGTTACCCTTTACTGTTCAGTGTTATGGTACCCTTTACTGCTCAGTGTTATGGTACCCTTTACTGCTCAGTGTTATGGTACCCTTTACTGCTCAGTGTTATGGTACCCTTTACTGCTCAGTGTTATGGTACCTTTTACTGCTCAGTGTTATGGTACCCTTTACTGCTCAGTGTTATGGTACCCTTTACTGCTCAGTGTTATGGTACCCTTTACTGCTCAGTGTTATGGTACCCTTTACTGCCCAGTGTTATGGTACCCTTTACTGCTCAGTGTTATGGTACCCTTTACTGCTCAGTGTTATGGTACCCTTTACTGTTCAGTGTTATGGTACCCTTTACTGTTCAGTGTTATGGTACCCTTTACTACTCAGTGTTATGGTACCCTTTACTGTTCAGTGTTATGGTACCCTTTACTGCTCAGTGTTATGGTACCCTTTACTGCTCAGTGTTATGGTACCCTTTACTGCTCAGTGTTATGGTACCCTTTACTGCTCAGTGTTATGGTACCCTTTACTGCTCAGTGTTATGGTACCCTTTACTGCTCAGTGTTATGGTACCCTTTACTGCTCAGTGTTATGGTACCCTTTACTGTTCAGTGTTATGGTACCCTTTACTGCCCAGTGTTATGGTACCCTTTACTGCTCAGTGTTATGGTACCTTTACTGCTCAGTGTTATGGTACCCTTTACTGCTCAGTGTTATGGTACCCTTTACTGCTCAGTGTTATGGTACCCTTTACTGCTCAGTGTTATGGTACCCTTTACTGCTCAGTGTTATGGTACCCTTTACTGCTCAGTGTTATGGTACCCTTTACTGCTCAGTGTTATGGTACCCTTTACTGCTCAGTGTTATGGTACCCTTTACTGCTCAGTGTTATGGTACCCTTTACTGCTCAGTGTTATGGTACCCTTTACTGCTCAGTGTTATGGTACCCTTTACTGCTCAGTGTTATGGTACCCTTTACTGCTCAGTGTTATGGTACCCTTTACTGCTCAGTGTTATGGTACCCTTTACTGCCCAGTGTTATGGTACCCTTTACTGCTCAGTGTTATGGTACCCTTTACTGCTCAGTGTTATGGTACCCTTTACTGTTCAGTGTTATGGTACCCTTTACTGTTCAGTGTTATGGTACCCTTTACTACTCAGTGTTATGGTACCCTTTACTGTTCAGTGTTATGGTACCCTGTACTGCTCAGTGTTATGGTACCCTTTACTGTTCAGTGTTATGGGACCCTTTACTGCTCAGTGTTATGGTACCCTTTACTGTTCAGTGTTATGGTACCCTGTACTGCTCAGTGTTATGGTACCCTTTACTGCTCAGTGTTATGGTACCCTTTACTGTTCAGTGTTATGGTACCCTTCACTGTTCAGTGTTATGGTACCCTTTACTGCTCAGTGTTATGGTACCCTTTACTTCTCAGTGTTATGGTACCCTTTACTGCTCAGTGTTATGGTACCCTTTACTGCTCAGTGTTATGGTACCCTTTACTGTTCGGTGTTATGTTACCCTTTACTGTTCAGTGTTATGGTACCCTTTACTGCTCAGTGTTATGGTACCCTTTACTGCTCAGTGTTATGGTACCCTTTACTGTTCAGTGTTATGGTACCCTTTACTGCTCAGTGTTATGGTACCCTTTACTGCTCAGTGTTATGGTACCCTTTACTGCCCAGTGTTATGGTACCCTTTACTGCTCAGTGTTATGGTACCCTTTACTGCTCAGTGTTATGGTACCCTTTACTGCTCAGTGTTATGGTACCCTTTACTGCTCAGTGTTATGGTACCCTTTACTGCTCAGTGTTATGGTACCCTTTACTGCCCAGTGTTATGGTACCCTTTACTGCTCAGTGTTATGGTACCCTTTACTGCTCAGTGTTATGGTACCCTTTACTGCTCAGTGTTATGGTACCCTTTACTGTTCAGTGTTATGGTACCCTTTACTACTCAGTGTTATGGTACCCTTTACTGTTCAGTGTTATGGTACCCTGTACTGCTCAGTGTTATGGTACCCTTTACTGTTCAGTGTTATGGGACCCTTTACTGCTCAGTGTTATGGTACCCTGTACTGCTCAGTGTTATGGTACCCTTTACTTCTCAGTGTTATGGTACCCTTTACTGCTCAGTGTTATGGTACCCTTCACTGCTCAGTGTTATGGTACCCTTTACTGTTCAGTGTTATGGTACCCTTTACTTCTCAGTGTTATGGTACCCTTTACTGCTCAGTGTTATGGTACCCTTTACTGCTCAGTGTTATGGTACCCTTTACTGTTCAGTGTTATGTTACCCTTTACTGTTCAGTGTTATGGTACCCTTTACTGCTCAGTGTTATGGTACCCTTTACTGCTCAGTGTTATGGTACCCTTTACTGTTCAGTGTTATGTTACCCTTTACTGTTCAGTGTTATGGTACCCTTTACTGCTCAGTGTTATGGTACTCTTTACTGCTCAGTGTTATGGTACCCTTTACTGCTCAGTGTTATGGTACCCTTTACTGCTCAGTATTATGGTACCTTTTACTGCTCAGTGTTATGGTACCCTTTACTGCTCAGTGTTATGGTACCCTTTACTGCTCAGTGTTATGGTACCCTTTACTGCTCAGTGTTATGGTACCCTTTACTGCCCAGTGTTATGGTACCCTTTACTGCTCAGTGTTATGGTACCCTTTACTGCTCAGTGTTATGGTACCCTTTACTGTTCAGTGTTATGGTACCCTTTACTGTTCAGTGTTATGGTACCCTTTACTACTCAGTGTTATGGTACCCTTTACTGTTCAGTGTTATGGTACCCTTTACTGCTCAGTGTTATGGTACCCTGTACTGCTCAGTGTTATGGTACCCTTTACTGCTCAGTGTTATGGTACCCTTTACTGCTCAGTGTTATGGTACCCTTTACTGCTCAGTGTTATGGTACCCTTTACTGCTCAGTGTTATGGTACCCTTTACTGCTCAGTGTTATGGTACCCTTTACTGCTCAGTGTTATGGTACCCTTTACTGCTCAGTGTTATGGTACCCTTTACTGCCCAGTGTTATGGTACCCTTTACTGCTCAGTGTTATGGTACCCTTTACTGCTCAGTGTTATGGTACCCTTTACTGTTCGGTGTTATGTTACCCTTTACTGTTCAGTGTTATGGTACCCTTTACTGCTCAGTGTTATGGTACCCTTTACTGCTCAGTGTTATGGTACCCTTTACTGTTCAGTGTTATGGTACCCTTTACTGCTCAGTGTTATGGTACCCTTTACTGCTCAGTGTTATGGTACCCTTTACTGCCCAGTGTTATGGTACCCTTTACTGCTCAGTGTTATGGTACCCTTTACTGCTCAGTGTTATGGTACCCTTTACTGCTCAGTGTTATGGTACCCTTTACTGCTCAGTGTTATGGTACCCTTTACTGCTCAGTGTTATGGTACCCTTTACTGCCCAGTGTTATGGTACCCTTTACTGCTCAGTGTTATGGTACCCTTTACTGCTCAGTGTTATGGTACCCTTTACTGCTCAGTGTTATGGTACCCTTTACTGTTCAGTGTTATGGTACCCTTTACTACTCAGTGTTATGGTACCCTTTACTGTTCAGTGTTATGGTACCCTGTACTGCTCAGTGTTATGGTACCCTTTACTGTTCAGTGTTATGGGACCCTTTACTGCTCAGTGTTATGGTACCCTGTACTGCTCAGTGTTATGGTACCCTTTACTTCTCAGTGTTATGGTACCCTTTACTGCTCAGTGTTATGGTACCCTTTACTGCTCAGTGTTATGGTACCCTTTACTGCTCAGTGTTATGGTACCCTTTACTGCCCAGTGTTATGGTACCCTTTACTGCTCAGTGTTATGGTACCCTTTACTGCTCAGTGTTATGGTACCCTTTACTGCTCAGTGTTATGGTACCCTTTACTGTTCAGTGTTATGGTACCCTTTACTACTCAGTGTTATGGTACCCTTTACTGTTCAGTGTTATGGTACCCTGTACTGCTCAGTGTTATGGTACCCTTTACTGTTCAGTGTTATGGGACCCTTTACTGCTCAGTGTTATGGTACCCTGTACTGCTCAGTGTTATGGTACCCTTTACTTCTCAGTGTTATGGTACCCTTTACTGCTCAGTGTTATGGTACCCTTCACTGCTCAGTGTTATGGTACCCTTTACTGTTCAGTGTTATGGTACCCTTTACTTCTCAGTGTTATGGTACCCTTTACTGCTCAGTGTTATGGTACCCTTTACTGCTCAGTGTTATGGTACCCTTTACTGTTCAGTGTTATGTTACCCTTTACTGTTCAGTGTTATGGTACCCTTTACTGCTCAGTGTTATGGTACCCTTTACTGCTCAGTGTTATGGTACCCTTTACTGTTCAGTGTTATGTTACCCTTTACTGTTCAGTGTTATGGTACCCTTTACTGCTCAGTGTTATGGTACTCTTTACTGCTCAGTGTTATGGTACCCTTTACTGCTCAGTGTTATGGTACCCTTTACTGCTCAGTATTATGGTACCTTTTACTGCTCAGTGTTATGGTACCCTTTACTGCTCAGTGTTATGGTACCCTTTACTGCTCAGTGTTATGGTACCCTTTACTGCTCAGTGTTATGGTACCCTTTACTGCCCAGTGTTATGGTACCCTTTACTGCTCAGTGTTATGGTACCCTTTACTGCTCAGTGTTATGGTACCCTTTACTGTTCAGTGTTATGGTACCCTTTACTGTTCAGTGTTATGGTACCCTTTACTACTCAGTGTTATGGTACCCTTTACTGTTCAGTGTTATGGTACCCTTTACTGCTCAGTGTTATGGTACCCTGTACTGCTCAGTGTTATGGTACCCTTTACTGCTCAGTGTTATGGTACCCTTTACTGCTCAGTGTTATGGTACCCTTTACTGCTCAGTGTTATGGTACCCTTTACTGCTCAGTGTTATGGTACCCTTTACTGCTCAGTGTTATGGTACCCTTTACTGCTCAGTGTTATGGTACCCTTTACTGCTCAGTGTTATGGTACCCTTTACTGCCCAGTGTTATGGTACCCTTTACTGCTCAGTGTTATGGTACCCTTTACTGCTCAGTGTTATGGTACCCTTTACTGTTCGGTGTTATGTTACCCTTTACTGTTCAGTGTTATGGTACCCTTTACTGCTCAGTGTTATGGTACCCTTTACTGCTCAGTGTTATGGTACCCTTTACTGTTCAGTGTTATGGTACCCTTTACTGCTCAGTGTTATGGTACCCTTTACTGCTCAGTGTTATGGTACCCTTTACTGCCCAGTGTTATGGTACCCTTTACTGCTCAGTGTTATGGTACCCTTTACTGCTCAGTGTTATGGTACCCTTTACTGCTCAGTGTTATGGTACCCTTTACTGCTCAGTGTTATGGTACCCTTTACTGCTCAGTGTTATGGTACCCTTTACTGCCCAGTGTTATGGTACCCTTTACTGCTCAGTGTTATGGTACCCTTTACTGCTCAGTGTTATGGTACCCTTTACTGCTCAGTGTTATGGTACCCTTTACTGTTCAGTGTTATGGTACCCTTTACTACTCAGTGTTATGGTACCCTTTACTGTTCAGTGTTATGGTACCCTGTACTGCTCAGTGTTATGGTACCCTTTACTGTTCAGTGTTATGGGACCCTTTACTGCTCAGTGTTATGGTACCCTGTACTGCTCAGTGTTATGGTACCCTTTACTTCTCAGTGTTATGGTACCCTTTACTGCTCAGTGTTATGGTACCCTTCACTGCTCAGTGTTATGGTACCCTTTACTGTTCAGTGTTATGGTACCCTTTACTTCTCAGTGTTATGGTACCCTTTACTGCTCAGTGTTATGGTACCCTTTACTGCTCAGTGTTATGGTACCCTTTACTGTTCAGTGTTATGTTACCCTTTACTGTTCAGTGTTATGGTACCCTTTACTGCTCAGTGTTATGGTACCCTTTACTGCTCAGTGTTATGGTACCCTTTACTGTTCAGTGTTATGTTACCCTTTACTGTTCAGTGTTATGGTACCCTTTACTGCTCAGTGTTATGGTACTCTTTACTGCTCAGTGTTATGGTACCCTTTACTGCTCAGTGTTATGGTACCCTTTACTGCTCAGTATTATGGTACCTTTTACTGCTCAGTGTTATGGTACCCTTTACTGCTCAGTGTTATGGTACCCTTTACTGCTCAGTGTTATGGTACCCTTTACTGCTCAGTGTTATGGTACCCTTTACTGCCCAGTGTTATGGTACCCTTTACTGCTCAGTGTTATGGTACCCTTTACTGCTCAGTGTTATGGTACCCTTTACTGTTCAGTGTTATGGTACCCTTTACTGTTCAGTGTTATGGTACCCTTTACTACTCAGTGTTATGGTACCCTTTACTGTTCAGTGTTATGGTACCCTTTACTGCTCAGTGTTATGGTACCCTGTACTGCTCAGTGTTATGGTACCCTTTACTGCTCAGTGTTATGGTACCCTTTACTGCTCAGTGTTATGGTACCCTTTACTGCTCAGTGTTATGGTACCCTTTACTGCTCAGTGTTATGGTACCCTTTACTGCTCAGTGTTATGGTACCCTTTACTGCTCAGTGTTATGGTACCCTTTACTGCTCAGTGTTATGGTACCCTTTACTGCCCAGTGTTATGGTACCCTTTACTGCTCAGTGTTATGGTACCTTTACTGCTCAGTGTTATGGTACCCTTTACTGCTCAGTGTTATGGTACCCTTTACTGCTCAGTGTTATGGTACCCTTTACTGCTCAGTGTTATGGTACCCTTTACTGCTCAGTGTTATGGTACCCTTTACTGCTCAGTGTTATGGTGCCCTTTACTGCTCAGTGTTATGGTACCCTTTACTGTTCAGTGTTATGGTACCCTTTACTGCTCAGTGTTATGGTACCCTTTACTGCTCAGTGTTATGGTACCCTTTACTGCTCAGTGTTATGGTACCCTTTACTGCTCAGTGTTATGGTACCCTTTACTGCTCAGTGTTATGGTACCCTTTACTGCTCAGTGTTATGGTACCCTTTACTGCTCAGTGTTATGGTACCCTTTACTGCTCAGTGTTATGGTACCCTTTACTGCCCAGTGTTATGGTACCCTTTACTGCTCAGTGTTATGGTACCCTTTACTGCTCAGTGTTATGGTACCCTTTACTGTTCAGTGTTATGGTACCCTTTACTGTTCAGTGTTATGGTACCCTTTACTACTCAGTGTTATGGTACCCTTTACTGTTCAGTGTTATGGTACCCTGTACTGCTCAGTGTTATGGTACCCTTTACTGTTCAGTGTTATGGGACCCTTTACTGCTCAGTGTTATGGTACCCTTTACTGTTCAGTGTTATGGTACCCTGTACTGCTCAGTGTTATGGTACCCTTTACTGCTCAGTGTTATGGTACCCTTTACTGTTCAGTGTTATGGTACCCTTCACTGTTCAGTGTTATGGTACCCTTTACTGCTCAGTGTTATGGTACCCTTTACTTCTCAGTGTTATGGTACCCTTTACTGCTCAGTGTTATGGTACCCTTTACTGCTCAGTGTTATGGTACCCTTTACTGTTCGGTGTTATGTTACCCTTTACTGTTCAGTGTTATGGTACCCTTTACTGCTCAGTGTTATGGTACCCTTTACTGTTCAGTGTTATGGTACCCTTTACTGCTCAGTGTTATGGTACCCTTTACTGCTCAGTGTTATGGTACCCTTTACTGCCCAGTGTTATGGTACCCTTTACTGTTCAGTGTTATGGTACCCTTTACTGCTCAGTGTTATGGTACCCTTTACTGCTCAGTGTTATGGTACCCTTTACTGTTCAGTGTTATGGTACCCTTTACTACTCAGTGTTATGGTACCCTTTACTGTTCAGTGTTATGGTACCCTGTACTGCTCAGTGTTATGGTACCCTTTACTGTTCAGTGTTATGGGACCCTTTACTGCTCAGTGTTATGGTACCCTTTACTGTTCAGTGTTATGGTACCCTGTACTGCTCAGTGTTATGGTACCCTTTACTGCTCAGTGTTATGGTACCCTTTACTGTTCAGTGTTATGGTACCCTTCACTGTTCAGTGTTATGGTACCCTTTACTGCTCAGTGTTATGGTACCCTTTACTTCTCAGTGTTATGGTACCCTTTACTGCTCAGTGTTATGGTACCCTTTACTGCTCAGTGTTATGGTACCCTTTACTGTTCGGTGTTATGTTACCCTTTACTGTTCAGTGTTATGGTACCCTTTACTGCTCAGTGTTATGGTACCCTTTACTGCTCAGTGTTATGGTACCCTTTACTGTTCAGTGTTATGGTACCCTTTACTGCTCAGTGTTATGGTACCCTTTACTGCTCAGTGTTATGGTACCCTTTACTGCCCAGTGTTATGGTACCCTTTACTGCTCAGTGTTATGGTACCCTTTACTGCTCAGTGTTATGGTACCCTTTACTGCTCAGTGTTATGGTACCCTTTACTGCTCAGTGTTATGGTACCCTTTACTGCTCAGTGTTATGGTACCCTTTACTGCCCAGTGTTATGGTACCCTTTACTGCTCAGTGTTATGGTACCCTTTACTGCTCAGTGTTATGGTACCCTTTACTGCTCAGTGTTATGTTACCCTTTACTGTTCGGTGTTATGTTACCCTTTACTGTTCAGTGTTATGGTACCCTTTACTGCTCAGTGTTATGGTACCCTTTACTGCTCAGTGTTGTGGTACCCTTTACTGTTCAGTGTTATGGTACCCTTTACTGCTCAGTGTTATGGTACCCTTTACTGCTCAGTGTTATGGTACCCTTTACTGCCCAGTGTTATGGTACCCTTTACTGCTCAGTGTTATGGTACCCTTTACTGCTCAGTGTTATGGTACCCTTTACTGCTCAGTGTTATGGTACCCTTTACTGCTCAGTGTTATGGTACCCTTTACTGCTCAGTGTTATGGTACCCTTTACTGCCCAGTGTTATGGTACCCTTTACTGCTCAGTGTTATGGTACCCTTTACTGCTCAGTGTTATGGTACCCTTTACTGCCCAGTGTTATGGTACCCTTTACTGCTCAGTGTTATGGTACCCTTTACTGCTCAGTGTTATGGTACCCTTTACTGTTCAGTGTTATGGTACCCTTTACTGTTCAGTGTTATGGTACCCTTTACTACTCAGTGTTATGGTACCCTTTACTGTTCAGTGTTATGGTACCCTGTACTGCTCAGTGTTATGGTACCCTTTACTGTTCAGTGTTATGGGACCCTTTACTGCTCAGTGTTATGGTACCCTTTACTGTTCAGTGTTATGGTACCCTGTACTGCTCAGTGTTATGGTACCCTTTACTGCTCAGTGTTATGGTACCCTTTACTGTTCAGTGTTATGGTACCCTTCACTGTTCAGTGTTATGGTACCCTTTACTGCTCAGTGTTATGGTACCCTTTACTTCTCAGTGTTATGGTACCCTTTACTGCTCAGTGTTATGGTACCCTTTACTGCTCAGTGTTATGGTACCCTTTACTGTTCGGTGTTATGTTACCCTTTACTGTTCAGTGTTATGGTACCCTTTACTGCTCAGTGTTATGGTACCCTTTACTGCTCAGTGTTGTGGTACCCTTTACTGTTCAGTGTTATGGTACCCTTTACTGCTCAGTGTTATGGTACCCTTTACTGCTCAGTGTTATGGTACCCTTTACTGCCCAGTGTTATGGTACCCTTTACTGCTCAGTGTTATGGTACCCTTTACTGCTCAGTGTTATGGTACCCTTTACTGCTCAGTGTTATGGTACCCTTTACTGCTCAGTGTTATGGTACCCTTTACTGCTCAGTGTTATGGTACCCTTTACTGCCCAGTGTTATGGTACCCTTTACTGCTCAGTGTTATGGTACCCTTTACTGCTCAGTGTTATGGTACCCTTTACTGCTCAGTGTTATGGTACCCTTTACTGTTCAGTGTTATGGTACCCTTTACTACTCAGTGTTATGGTACCCTTTACTGTTCAGTGTTATGGTACCCTGTACTGCTCAGTGTTATGGTACCCTTTACTGTTCAGTGTTATGGGACCCTTTACTGCTCAGTGTTATGGTACCCTGTACTGCTCAGTGTTATGGTACCCTTTACTTCTCAGTGTTATGGTACCCTTTACTGCTCAGTGTTATGGTACCCTTCACTGCTCAGTGTTATGGTACCCTTTACTGTTCAGTGTTATGGTACCCTTTACTTCTCAGTGTTATGGTACCCTTTACTGCTCAGTGTTATGGTACCCTTTACTGCTCAGTGTTATGGTACCCTTTACTGTTCAGTGTTATGTTACCCTTTACTGTTCAGTGTTATGGTACCCTTTACTGCTCAGTGTTATGGTACCCTTTACTGCTCAGTGTTATGGTACCCTTTACTGTTCAGTGTTATGTTACCCTTTACTGTTCAGTGTTATGGTACCCTTTACTGCTCAGTGTTATGGTACTCTTTACTGCTCAGTGTTATGGTACCCTTTACTGCTCAGTGTTATGGTACCCTTTACTGCTCAGTATTATGGTACCTTTTACTGCTCAGTGTTATGGTACCCTTTACTGCTCAGTGTTATGGTACCCTTTACTGCTCAGTGTTATGGTACCCTTTACTGCTCAGTGTTATGGTACCCTTTACTGCCCAGTGTTATGGTACCCTTTACTGCTCAGTGTTATGGTACCCTTTACTGCTCAGTGTTATGGTACCCTTTACTGTTCAGTGTTATGGTACCCTTTACTGTTCAGTGTTATGGTACCCTTTACTACTCAGTGTTATGGTACCCTTTACTGTTCAGTGTTATGGTACCCTTTACTGCTCAGTGTTATGGTACCCTGTACTGCTCAGTGTTATGGTACCCTTTACTGCTCAGTGTTATGGTACCCTTTACTGCTCAGTGTTATGGTACCCTTTACTGCTCAGTGTTATGGTACCCTTTACTGCTCAGTGTTATGGTACCCTTTACTGCTCAGTGTTATGGTACCCTTTACTGCTCAGTGTTATGGTACCCTTTACTGCTCAGTGTTATGGTACCCTTTACTGCCCAGTGTTATGGTACCCTTTACTGCTCAGTGTTATGGTACCTTTACTGCTCAGTGTTATGGTACCCTTTACTGCTCAGTGTTATGGTACCCTTTACTGCTCAGTGTTATGGTACCCTTTACTGCTCAGTGTTATGGTACCCTGTACTGCTCAGTGTTATGGTACCCTTTACTGCTCAGTGTTATGGTACCCTTTACTGTTCAGTGTTATGGTACCCTTCACTGTTCAGTGTTATGGTACCCTTTACTGCTCAGTGTTATGGTACCCTTTACTTCTCAGTGTTATGGTACCCTTTACTGCTCAGTGTTATGGTACCCTTTACTGCTCAGTGTTATGGTACCCTTTACTGTTCGGTGTTATGTTACCCTTTACTGTTCAGTGTTATGGTACCCTTTACTGCTCAGTGTTATGGTACCCTTTACTGCTCAGTGTTGTGGTACCCTTTACTGTTCAGTGTTATGGTACCCTTTACTGCTCAGTGTTATGGTACCCTTTACTGCTCAGTGTTATGGTACCCTTTACTGCCCAGTGTTATGGTACCCTTTACTGCTCAGTGTTATGGTACCCTTTACTGCTCAGTGTTATGGTACCCTTTACTGCTCAGTGTTATGGTACCCTTTACTGCTCAGTGTTATGGTACCCTTTACTGCTCAGTGTTATGGTACCCTTTACTGCCCAGTGTTATGGTACCCTTTACTGCTCAGTGTTATGGTACCCTTTACTGCTCAGTGTTATGGTACCCTTTACTGCTCAGTGTTATGGTACCCTTTACTGTTCAGTGTTATGGTACCCTTTACTACTCAGTGTTATGGTACCCTTTACTGTTCAGTGTTATGGTACCCTGTACTGCTCAGTGTTATGGTACCCTTTACTGTTCAGTGTTATGGGACCCTTTACTGCTCAGTGTTATGGTACCCTGTACTGCTCAGTGTTATGGTACCCTTTACTTCTCAGTGTTATGGTACCCTTTACTGCTCAGTGTTATGGTACCCTTCACTGCTCAGTGTTATGGTACCCTTTACTGTTCAGTGTTATGGTACCCTTTACTTCTCAGTGTTATGGTACCCTTTACTGCTCAGTGTTATGGTACCCTTTACTGCTCAGTGTTATGGTACCCTTTACTGTTCAGTGTTATGTTACCCTTTACTGTTCAGTGTTATGGTACCCTTTACTGCTCAGTGTTATGGTACCCTTTACTGCTCAGTGTTATGGTACCCTTTACTGTTCAGTGTTATGTTACCCTTTACTGTTCAGTGTTATGGTACCCTTTACTGCTCAGTGTTATGGTACTCTTTACTGCTCAGTGTTATGGTACCCTTTACTGCTCAGTGTTATGGTACCCTTTACTGCTCAGTATTATGGTACCTTTTACTGCTCAGTGTTATGGTACCCTTTACTGCTCAGTGTTATGGTACCCTTTACTGCTCAGTGTTATGGTACCCTTTACTGCTCAGTGTTATGGTACCCTTTACTGCCCAGTGTTATGGTACCCTTTACTGCTCAGTGTTATGGTACCCTTTACTGCTCAGTGTTATGGTACCCTTTACTGTTCAGTGTTATGGTACCCTTTACTGTTCAGTGTTATGGTACCCTTTACTACTCAGTGTTATGGTACCCTTTACTGTTCAGTGTTATGGTACCCTTTACTGCTCAGTGTTATGGTACCCTGTACTGCTCAGTGTTATGGTACCCTTTACTGCTCAGTGTTATGGTACCCTTTACTGCTCAGTGTTATGGTACCCTTTACTGCTCAGTGTTATGGTACCCTTTACTGCTCAGTGTTATGGTACCCTTTACTGCTCAGTGTTATGGTACCCTTTACTGCTCAGTGTTATGGTACCCTTTACTGCTCAGTGTTATGGTACCCTTTACTGCCCAGTGTTATGGTACCCTTTACTGCTCAGTGTTATGGTACCTTTACTGCTCAGTGTTATGGTACCCTTTACTGCTCAGTGTTATGGTACCCTTTACTGCTCAGTGTTATGGTACCCTTTACTGCTCAGTGTTATGGTACCCTTTACTGCTCAGTGTTATGGTGCCCTTTACTGCTCAGTGTTATGGTACCCTTTACTGTTCAGTGTTATGGTACCCTTTACTGCTCAGTGTTATGGTACCCTTTACTGCTCAGTGTTATGGTACCCTTTACTGCTCAGTGTTATGGTACCCTTTACTGCTCAGTGTTATGGTACCCTTTACTGCTCAGTGTTATGGTACCCTTTACTGCTCAGTGTTATGGTACCCTTTACTGCTCAGTGTTATGGTACCCTTTACTGCTCAGTGTTATGGTACCCTTTACTGCCCAGTGTTATGGTACCCTTTACTGCTCAGTGTTATGGTACCCTTTACTGCTCAGTGTTATGGTACCCTTTACTGTTCAGTGTTATGGTACCCTTTACTGTTCAGTGTTATGGTACCCTTTACTACTCAGTGTTATGGTACCCTTTACTGTTCAGTGTTATGGTACCCTGTACTGCTCAGTGTTATGGTACCCTTTACTGTTCAGTGTTATGGGACCCTTTACTGCTCAGTGTTATGGTACCCTTTACTGTTCAGTGTTATGGTACCCTGTACTGCTCAGTGTTATGGTACCCTTTACTGCTCAGTGTTATGGTACCCTTTACTGTTCAGTGTTATGGTACCCTTCACTGTTCAGTGTTATGGTACCCTTTACTGCTCAGTGTTATGGTACCCTTTACTTCTCAGTGTTATGGTACCCTTTACTGCTCAGTGTTATGGTACCCTTTACTGCTCAGTGTTATGGTACCCTTTACTGTTCGGTGTTATGTTACCCTTTACTGTTCAGTGTTATGGTACCCTTTACTGCTCAGTGTTATGGTACCCTTTACTGTTCAGTGTTATGGTACCCTTTACTGCTCAGTGTTATGGTACCCTTTACTGCTCAGTGTTATGGTACCCTTTACTGCCCAGTGTTATGGTACCCTTTACTGCTCAGTGTTATGGTACCCTTTACTGCTCAGTGTTATGGTACCCTTTACTGCTCAGTGTTATGGTACCCTTTACTGCTCAGTGTTATGGTACCCTTTACTGCTCAGTGTTATGGTACCCTTTACTGCCCAGTGTTATGGTACCCTTTACTGCTCAGTGTTATGGTACCCTTTACTGCTCAGTGTTATGGTACCCTTTACTGCTCAGTGTTATGGTACCCTTTACTGTTCAGTGTTATGGTACCCTTTACTACTCAGTGTTATGGTACCCTTTACTGTTCAGTGTTATGGTACCCTGTACTGCTCAGTGTTATGGTACCCTTTACTGTTCAGTGTTATGGGACCCTTTACTGCTCAGTGTTATGGTACCCTGTACTGCTCAGTGTTATGGTACCCTTTACTTCTCAGTGTTATGGTACCCTTTACTGCTCAGTGTTATGGTACCCTTCACTGCTCAGTGTTATGGTACCCTTTACTGTTCAGTGTTATGGTACCCTTTACTTCTCAGTGTTATGGTACCCTTTACTGCTCAGTGTTATGGTACCCTTTACTGCTCAGTGTTATGGTACCCTTTACTGCTCAGTGTTATGGTACCTTTTACTGCTCAGTGTTATGGTACCCTTTACTGCCCAGTGTTATGGTACCCTTTACTGCTCAGTGTTATGGTACCCTTTACTGCTCAGTGTTATGGTACCCTTTACTGCTCAGTGTTATGGTACCTTTTACTGCTCAGTGTTATGGTACCCTTTACTGCTCAGTGTTATGGTACCTTTTACTGCTCAGTGTTATGGTACCCTTTACTGCCCAGTGTTATGGTACTCTTTACTGCTCGGTGTTATGGTACCCTTTACTTCTGCATTTATGTCACAAACACACCCATTCATTTAGTAGTCACAGCGCTGAGCCTTCACTAGCTTTGGTGCAAGCAAAATGTGCATCACCATCATCAGAAGTACTACATCTGTGTATTAATGTGTGTGTATTAGTGTGGGTGTGTGTGTGCATATGTATGTATATGTATGTATGTATGTATGTATGTACTGTATGTATGTATGTATGTATGTATGTACTGTATGTATGTACATGTAACTATATATGTATTGGCATGTGCATGAGATTATGTATGTGGGTATGCCTGCTGATATAATTTCACCTTCTCGTTCTCCACACACACACACACCCTCCAACCTTCTTTCCTGTTTCTTGAAGGGTGCAACTGTTTCCCCCTGTGTATGCTACAGCATACTGAATGTCCTCTATGCTTATGCCTATATCGTAAGGCTGTACAATGGAGACCACTTGGAGCTAGCCGTGCAAGCCAGCCAGGTGTGTGTGGGGGGGTGTGGGAGGTGTGGGTGTGTTGTGGGGGTGTGTAGAGTGTGGCTCCAACAGAGTTATAGGAAAAATGGCCACAATGCACACATGCGATCCCATAACTTAACACTTGATATGTGATGGTTCATACTTACATGATTTTGATAATTTTAATGCAGGAAGTGATTACAACAGCGGCTATTTTCAGTATGTAACCATTGTTACCACATATTCAGTGCTTAGAATTCTGTACTAGAACGTTCTGGGATAATAATTGTTTTAAAGTGCATTTTCCATTTTATTTTTGCATGGCAGTGACATACGTTTGCACATTTGACAACATGAGTGTTGTGTGAACACACTCTTAAATAACTTTTATTTTGAAGTGTAAATGTATCTTTGAATGATAATAATTGCAATTAATATCTTGTAGCGATAGTCCACGCTATTGCAATTTTTGTAGCCCTGCGTACGTGTTTTTAATTTGTTGTTCTAATAATAATAATGTATTCTTAAGAATACAAAAGGTTTATAAATGACAATGCACACCAATATATGACTATATAGCAGTTAAAGGTTAGGTTGTTCTAATATGATTTACACAGGGCCCTTGTAATTTTGAAATAAGCACCCACATATTCAATATCCAAACATCATAACTAATTTTAATAAACATCATTATAATTAGGACAGATTTTAAAAATTAAGTAGGTGCTGCAAAATTTCATACCTCTGCCTTCCAATAGCTTTTATAACAAAATGTGTGTGATTTTTCTCCATCTTGAATAATTTGATTGAAAATTTCAATACACCCCTTATCACAAAATGTAAACTTTTGGAGTTTTTATAATCTGATGTATGTATAATTTTTGGGATTTAATACTTGGTACTAGCAATTGTATAGGTTGCAGATGTAAACAAATAGCAGGTTGAGGTGGGACGGGTCTTTCCAATCTTGCTTTCAAAAGGATGTAATTGGGCTATTTGTTACATTGTTCAGTGATTCAGAAAAATTAAGATTCATTATTGCAATCCTATGTCTTTAATGTGGGTTTCACTCAATTAAATAAGTTTTGTGAATCATCTTGCTTACCCCATTGTACCACAGCCAAAGGAAATTGTTTGTAAAAGTAGTTAATTGACTACCATAATATGTGAAGAAATGGTGAAATTTGATTACTGAATTATAACCTATAATAGGTGCCGGTATAAACACTAGGTTACCTAGCACTTTATGCTAGGTTACCTGCTAGTACTTTATGGTAGGTAACCTAGCACTTTATGCTAGGTAACTTAGTACTTTATGCTAGGTAACCTAGCACTTTATGCTAGTACTTTATGGTAGGTAACCTAGCTTTGTGACTTTTTGCTTCACATCTTCAGTAACGATCATCATGCTTGTAAGGTACAGCAACAGTTATACAACTTACTATACGTAAATGTCACGGCTATTGATAGAGTATGGCAGCACAGTATCTAGCTTTGGGCACAGTTTGCATTGATCAGACACTACTAGGTATCTTTGGCGCAAAAAATTTAGCACCTAGCTCTGGTAATCATGCATTATTGCACGTCCGGATTGATGGAGCAAATTTTCTACTTCATGGTACCATGGGGTCACCTTTTCTAACACTGTTTGAAGCTTTCCGATCCCTCAAAACACTAGCTTCAGGCATTTAATCAATAATTCCCAACAATGTCTAATAACAATGTATTGTTTTTAATTATTTGGGATCGTGGCAGCGGAAAGGGACCTAACCTAGCACATATTTTTCCAGCAAGGGCATCAAAGTTGACATGTGCAATTAAAATGTATGCATAATTAAAAATTCAGTCACTGTAACTCCATCATGGACAGGGTAATTTCAAGTGCACAAGAAAGAAGTTGTAGAGGACATAGGTGTCTCTTTGAATAGGAAATAATTTGAAAATATGCACTAGGTCTCTTTTTGCCATTTCTTTAATTTTATTTATTTCTCTAAATGTAATAATAACAACAATATACTTATAGTTATAAACCTCTAGATAAAAGCCACTACCATGGAGAGGAAATGTGTGGTCCTAAGATAGAGGCTGCATTGCCCCTTTGAACTTTTTAAATTTATTATTTTTTAATAAATCAACCACTGAATTGATTAAATGATACCCATTTCAAGTTAAATATCAAGTATTCATGGTTAAAATGTCTTGAAATTTTCAGGTTATTGTTATTGAGGTTTTGTAACTAACCATTAGTGCTAAAATCATTTAAAAAATATCTGCTTTCCATTCAGCCTTAAATCTCCAAGGCCAGATCCTCCGCATAGGACCAGTATTGCAAAATCGAAATTAATTTCTGGGATCCATATTGTACTGATGTTTGATGTCACTTATGCTTAATTTATCAATTGTCAATGAATTTTTACATCACACCCTTGGTCCGTAAAATGTAAAACAACAGATACAGCCCTTAAAAATGCAAGGTGCATAATATTGCATTGTCACTGAAAAAAGTATGACAAAGTATAACCTATGAAGACTGATTTGTGTGTTACTTTATCCATTCTATGACAGTTCCGACTCTAATTGGATTTGCCATTATTATCAAAAACACACAGAGCCTCACAACGACCACGTGTATTGAGTGATAGATGTTGGTGAAAGCATAGATGAAATGTATTTTGTAGCTCTAATCCACTGTGCAACAGTCTTTGTTCGTACCGGTTCCAAAGCCAAAAATACATAACTAGTTACGTCCTACGCTATGCTAGGACAATGGGGGATCAAAGATTAAGTTTCATCTTTGTTGTATTTACGTATGTGAGAAGGCAGGGGGTGTGGGGGGGGGGGGGCTTGAGAGTTTTAAGGTAGTTAGAAATGTAGGTGACTGTTTCTGTCTTAACCACATCCCCCTCTCCTCCTCCTCCTCCTCCTCCTCCTCCTCAGGTTGTACTGGATATTTCAGGGACTTTGTCATCAAATGCATTGTTTAAGACCACAAGAGATGCACTTCATGGTGCCATCACAGTGGTTCAGCAGGTAGGCGTGGCTGTAATGTGGTAGTGTGGTTATAGTGTGGTAGGTGTGGCCATTATAGGTTCACATGTGTTTAAATACCATAAGATGATGTGTGGTGCGTTTATGTGAGCTCTTGTAGTTGGTTGCCATGGTGGAGTATGGTTGTGAAGGGGGGCGGAAAAGTCCAGTGAAATATGGAACCTTGTGATCAATGTGGTGTGTTCCCATCACACGATGCATAGTGAACAAAACTATATCACCTCTCCACACGCATGCCATTGTAATATAGCACTGTGGTCAAACGGCATGGATCATATATGTCTTTTACTATAGGGGTGTGGTCTCCACCTGTTGGTAGGCATTTAGGGGTGTGGCATACACCTGTTGGTAGGCATTTAGGGGTGTGGCATACACCTGTTGGTAGGCATTTAGGGGTGTGGCATACACCTGTTGGTAGGCATTTAGGAGTGTAACCTAAACCATGTATTGCAATAGGTACAGGAATTTAGCCCCCCCCCCCCCCCCCCCCCCCCCCATCCATTATCCCTCAGGGAGGGGCATGCCCGAATCAGATACGTCGATTTGCTTACAGGGTTTATGATAACGGCTGGTCATCAGACAATGTCCGATCAATATTGCCATTTGTCCATGACCGGATATAATGTCCCAACGAATGCATTGCGCATGCATATACAGTAGCGGCTCACACATTGCGAAAATAAGCCCCATTCATTGTGGTATTAGGCTAGGGTTAGTGTTCTTTGCGTACCCAATCGATCGCTGCAACTCAACCCTAATGAAATTCACGCCGTCCAGGAATCTCATTAGATGGTAGTTATAATTAAACTGCCCACCTGTTGATCACACAGATTTTTATTTTTTAGCATGTACTTTAACCCTTTAGCTGAGGAGAAAACACGTAAACGGGAATGGCATGCGTGCAATTACCGTTTTTCTTCTTATAGAATGGTATTATCTATGTATACATGTAACACCCAGAGAGCAAAAAAGGCTGCAACAACCCCTATATGTAAGCCACCTATATATTAACCATGCATGTTGAGCAGATACACACATGAAGTACATGTACGTATGTGCAGTGTGCATCTTGTGCACGTGATATGGCCTGTGTACGAAGGTGAAGTGATAACAGCTCAATAAAACAATAACTGCATCTTACCATAGGATCATGTTCTACAGATACCTATATCCCAAGCTGAGTGAATGCATACACACATTGCGCGTTGAATTGTGCTGCAGAGAACTTAGGGAAAAAGCCCAAATGATCACCCACCTCCACTGTACAAAAGGCAGAAACGAAGGCCACAGTACACGCACACCCCACAGCACTTACTGTGCACAAGCCGGCAGAAATAGAAACGCAGCTAGAAGATTGTTCGTGCGCAATTTTTTAGAAGCTGTTAGAATGAAACCAGCTAAAGGGTTAAAGTACATGTTAAAAAAATAAAAATCTGTGTGATCAACAGGTGGGCGGTTTAATTATTAAACTACCATCTAATGAGATTCCTGGACAGCATGAATCTCATTAGCGGTGAGTTGCAGCGATCGATTGGTGTACGCAAAGAACACTAACCCTGTCCTAATACCACAAAGAAATGGCTTATTTTCGAAATATGTGAGCCGCTACTGTAGTCCACATTGAGAGGATTGAATAGGCTAAGGATTATCGAACCACAAGCAAAGAAACTTGTGGTCATGTTCATACCAGTTAGAAAGAGGGGATGAATACATGATGTGTGATAAAATTACCACACTGTGAATATGTAGTATTTGTGGTTAGTATCTGATTGGGTGTAGAAACTGCATTCTAGCTTTTGTCTATAAACATAAACCTACTTCAAGCTAGCTTGGCACTATAAGTGGGTCAGGGCTTATTCTTTTTGAACTAGATGATTGGGATTAACTATATTATAGGGCAGACATTGACTGCAACACTCACACACATGCCTTTGCAAACAGTACATGGTGTATCACTGTAATGAAATAGTTGTGTTCGTTCAAATTGGGTTCATGTCCAACCAATTAGGATATTGTCAGGACATCTTGTCAGGGTACATTTTCAAACTTATCATAAACCCTGTTTGCTAAGATAAGATCAAAATTTACTGCTTGTAGTGGTATTTAATGAAAGTTTAGTAGCTTTTGGTTTCATAATGGCAAACCTTACAGAGTTACGAATTGTGAAACCATACATGCTCCCTGTCCCCTCTTGGTACTAATTGGCTGGTCTTATTTTCCCTGTCATCAGAGTAAAGACCTGTATACCTCTTTTGAATCTTCTGTGTCAGCCGTTAGGGATGTGGGTAACATCCTGTGCCATCCCACGACCCACTGTAGTCAGGTCCTGGAGGCCCTCTCTGACCTGCACGGTGTGTTGAGCAGAGCAAGGGCTGCTGCCAAGGCAGGTTAGGCATACCTTGTGTGCATATATGTATGTATGTTTGTTGGGTGGGGGTGGGGGGGGGGGTAGTTTATAAATCAGGATAGGAACAGTTTTTGTTGGCTAGTGAAGTTTTTTTTTTTTTTTTTTTTTTCTAAATGCCTTCACGTGAAGGCATTTAGAAAAAAAAAAAAACAACTTCACTAGCCAACAAAAACTGTTCCTATCCTGATTTATTCTCTTCCGAGAAGAATTAGAAGTCGACGGAGAAGAATTGGTCGGGGAACAATAATAAACATGAGCTTTTGTGTTCTCTTAAAGCGAACAGTTTGGAGACTGGAACAACACATAAAAATGACCGTCTTTGCCTTCTGGTTTGATAGCAACAAAGAGCTAAACTATCCGTTGCTTGGTACGCGAGTTATATGCCTGTCGCGTTTAAAAAAAGGATATTCACAACCAAAGTCAATTCCTATATAGGAACTACTAACGTAGTTCCTGATGTATTGTTGTGCACACGTGTGTACATGCACATTGATGTACGTGTGTGTGTGTGTGTGTGTGTGTGTGTTGCACATGTAATACAGTGTATATGCATTTAATGGTAATGGACATTATATGTATTAGGCCTCCTCCCAGTGTGCTACTCCCCCCCCCCCCCCCCCCCCCCCCCCCCTTCATTGGTTACAACTTCACTCGTCCTGATTATTACTTTGAAGGCTTTCCTCTCGTCTTGTGTATGGTTGAGCCACGGGTAGAGTACAAGGTACTCATCCCGTTTGGAAAAGGTGGAATTTTAAATATTGACAAATTAAATTGCAGTTAATAGCTTTGGCTTACTAAGCTTGTAGTAGTGTTTTATAGTCAGTTATAACTAACTACCATCCACATACACATGTATGCATGTAAATGGTCACATGCCTTATGTAGATGGTCGTATGCCTTATGTAGATGGTCACATGCCTTATGTAGATGGTCATATACCTTATGTAGATGGTCACATGCCTTATGTAGATGGTCACATGCCTTATGTAGATGGTCACATGCCTTATGTAGATGGTCATATGCCCTATGCAAACGGTCACATCTCTGTTTGATTTGTGTTCTATAACTGTTCACTGTAATCTACAAGCAGTGTATTGCTGATTCCAATGCAAAGATACTACCTCCCTTATCTTTGCCTTGCTGTGTTGCTGCATGTTCAATTCTAGTAATTATATAGCCACCATGTTCCTTTCCAGTTGAAAATACCTAACCCCTTTCCCACATATAAAATACATGTACGTATGTTATCTTCATAATGATGGCAACTTTAAATTATTATTATTTTTTGATATAATAGGGCACTGCATGTAGCGTTTGTATGGTGTTTAAAGTGTTAATGATGAGCTGCATTTTCATGTTGCTCTCAGCTAGCTAGTTATTTTATTTGATGTGGGACAGTTTCCAGCATAAGCACTCCCTGTTTTTCAGGACAAAGCAAATAAAAAGTAGCACTTGGTGCATTGAAATATGGCTAATTATAAATTCAGTGCCTTATTCAGTTCTTGATTTTTAGTGATCATTTGATGAAGGCTTTTGCAGTTCACGTAAAAAGTAAAAACTTGAAAAATTACCCAACAATAGCTGGACATTGTTCCATATTGATCTGCATCATAGTAACTATAGTAACATGATTGAAATGTTTCCTACCATATCTTTAAGCTAATAATGGCTGTTTGACATTATTGAATTTACAGCACACACACACACACACACACACACACACACATACACACAGTAATTTTGGAACTCATTACTTCATTAATTTACAGGTAAGTCACCTGATAGCCAAGACCTAGTGAGGCAGCTACACAGAGTGGTGAAGAAAGTGTATTTCTTTGTGGTTTGGAGCAAGGAACACACAGAAGAACTGGCATCTATGTCTAGTATTGTCCACCTGGAGTATGGTATGTCATCCAACATTCACACACTACTGATGTGTATGCTCTTCACACACTACTGATATGTATGCTCCCCACACACTACTGATGTGTATGCTCCTCACACACTACTGATATGTATGCTCCTCACACACTACTGATGTGTATGCTCCTCACACACTACTGATGTGTATGCTCCTCACACACTACTGATATGTATGCTCCTCACACACTACTGATGTGTATGCTCCTCACACACTACTGATGTGTATGCTCCTCACACACTACTGATGTGTATACTCCTCACACACTGCTGATGTGTATGCTCTTCACACACTACTGATGTGTATGCTCCTCACATACTACTGATGTGTATGCTCCTCACACACTACTGATGTGTATGCTCATGGTTGAATGGCAGAGGCATCACTGAAGGAGCTGCAGGCCTATCAGGAAACAGAGCAGAAGGTGAAAGCTTTCCGTGCACCTTGTAATGCAGGCAGCAGCAGTCATCATTGTACAGTGCCTCAGGCCCTCATTGAACAGTTGAATTAACACTTGATATGGCATTTTGTAAAAGTTGTTTTCCAGTTTCATTGTATGGATTTTAAATAGAATATCCATTATCTAACCGTTTTTTTAGGACTGTGTGTGTGTGTGTGTGTGTGTGTGTGTGTGTGTGTGTGTGTGTGTGTGTGTGTGTGTGTGTGCGTGTGTGTGTGTGCGTGTGTGTGTGTGTGTGAAGAAAATCTGGGGGGGGGGGGGGGGGGGAAAGCTGCAGTGGATGCTCATACATGCAGTGCATCATTCGCACCAGTCACTGTCCTGGCTCAAGGAGCTGTGTTTTTCTGCCCAACAAATTGTTCACAAATGGGGTTTCTCTAGAACTGAATTAATAGACTATTCTGTAAATTAATGGTACACTCCTATCAAGGACAATAACTGGTGGGGAGAAAAAATATAGTTATGCAGATTTGTCATTGGGTGGTGGCTGGCTGAATGTCTAGGGAGGGGGGAGGCGGATTTATTATTCCTGTCGTCTAAGGGGTGTGCAGTTAAATAAAGTAACTCCATTGTTTGTGGTTTTAATACAGTGCATGAGGTAAAAGAAAAATTTTTTTCTTTTACTACTATTACAATGTAACCCTGAAATTAGGACACCTTTATACTACCTCCAGGTCCCATACATCTTACGTTGAAAATGTACTATCTTACACCTCTGAATTGCGGACACCTCAATATCCGGAATCAGTACACTATACTTAGTGCTCTATCTGTAGTTACGCAATACAATAAACACCCCTGAATAATGCCATATATATATATATTTATATGGTGTAATGCACAGGTTATGCCACCAAAAAAAAAGTCTGGATTAGGTTATTTTCACACATCACTTTCTGCACACGCTCCAGATAAGCCTTACGACCATATACAAAATGCAAGCGATACGTGCAGGGCATTTCTGTGCGTTCATAAATTACGCAAGGCATATTAAGACTCCACAAATATGTCCCTCAATTTATTATGTCTCAGGACAACATCACCTCCACGTTTGCATGTAGCGGCATGATGGCCCAGAGGGTCAAGGGCATTGTTGGAACTACAAGGTGTCCATACCTGGCTACCACATCACCACAGTCCGAAATTCATTGGAGTCCATGTACAGATCCAAGCCAATTGAAGGAGTCATGAAGCATGGGATGCTGAAACAGAAGCTTTATCCACTGGAAATTGAAATATGTGTTTATTTATTTCACAGCCTGTAACTGGGGGGTGTAGATATAACAAAAGCTTGTCCAGGGATGGTTTTATATGTGGTTAAATAATGGAATAGCCCAATACCTCCATATGTATCATGGTTTGCTCCCTCAGAAACACCTCCACATAAGCTTAGAAGAGAGACAATATACAATTAAGATCTATCATGCAGTGGATTTTACTTCAAGCAGTCTAATAATTGTGCATGGGATCTGCTCAACACAACAATGCTAAAGTGGAGCGTTCCTCAGGGCCTTGCATAATCACCCTGCCCGAAGAGATAACACCCTTTAATTTATTGTATTGTTCGAACACTTTTACGTTCAACTTGTCATCATTAAAAAGGTCCAACCTCTGAAACAAGGTCGCCTCAAGCTCGATAATGAGGGCACTTGGAGTGGGTCCCAATGGTGTCCGCATTAGAGGGTTCGTTCCACTGTAGTTGCTACATAATCATAGTGTTGCCAGCTACATAATAGACCTTTTTTTTAATCTAAAAAAAAAAGACAAAATTAACACATGTATACATCCCAACGATGTGTGCCCACACAAACAAAAAAATTAACCCTAAGGGGTGCACACACACACATGTTTAGTGTTGTGATTGGTTATGTTGTTCCTGCAGAGCATAACAGTCCTCTACACTCAACACTCCCAACAGATGCATCTGGTATGCCAATTGTCCGTATTAAACATGCATATTGTACCGTTTCTTGCTTCTTAGATGTTCCAGCAGAGTATAACAGTCCTCTACACTCAATACCACTAACATATGCATATATGGTAAACATCAGTATCACCATGTTACTAAGGACCTTGACTAATGTTCATGGAGCCAAATGGTGAGTTTCACATCACGGCCAATTAGCCTCCAACTGGGGGTGTAGTGTCTGTGTACAATACATTTGTGTGGTGCTAAAGGGAATTTTTGTTTACATGGTAACTCCTTGTACCACTGTGCCAACATGAATATGCTCACAAACATCACACAGACACATACACAAACACATACATACACATTACTATCTTGTCTGTGCCTGTGCAATGGGAAGGAGGGAGGAGTTAGCCTGACTGATATCAGAGGAACAGACGGAGACACATCATGGATGCCCTGTGTTTATGGTACCAGTAGAAGCATGTGTACTCGGCCAGGATAAGTACTCATAAGTGTACACTACATTCATATACATTTCCTGTGGGTCCAGCATGGAGATAACACTGGCAGTTTTACCTAAGTTACCAGTAGGGGTTGGTACCTTGTGCAACCACATGCAGTGCTGCTGATGATGAGGTGTGGCATTCGCAGAAACCCACTAAATGGTGCATGTTTATCCAGCTTGTGTAACAGGGTGATATTGAAACCATTCTTAGGCCAATCCCCCATGTCAACATGTGGTTTCACATTGTTCAGCTGGCTATCTAGATCTAAACGAGAAGGGCTTGGAAGCAAAGAGTATGTGTAGGACCTAAACACGTGATAACCTAAGTGAGCGGGTTAAGGACCTAAACATGCTATGAAATTTGTTGTAATCGGCACATATTTCCGCCACTTGTTTAAGACATAGTATTGAACTGAACACAATTACTATTGAAACTAGCACTCAATCTTATATATAGCCCATATCTATCACAGAGTCTGTTCCAAAGAGGGGGTCCTCCTAAAAGTACAGCCTCAGATCTTTGTCTGTTGCACATTCATCTGACGTAACTAATTTTGGCTCGCTCATCTGATGGAAACTAGCGTCAGCAGTACAAGAGCTGTCTTAGGAGTTGCAACCAGTCCATTTCTTATGAACACAAACATTAGGCATCAGCTGAACACAACCATTAGGCATCAGCTGAACACAACCATTAGGCATCAGCTGAACAAGTTCTCCACTTCACATTCTGATCTAGTTGAGTTTCTGAGAGAGTCTAACTATGTGGACGACATGTTACAGGAACAAGTTCTGAGGATCAAAGCCTGG
>OY811978.1:3705381-3795381 GCA_963681505.1 Eunapius fragilis | reverse complement strand
AATTACTATTGAAACAAGCACTCAATCTTATATATAGCCCATATCCATCACAGAGTCTGTTCCAAAGAGGGGGATCTTCCTAAAAGTACAGCCTCAAATCATCGTCTGTTGCGCATTCATCTGATGTAACCAATTTTGGCTCACTAATCTGATGGAAACAATCTTCAGCAGTATGTGGGGGAACCTTAATGGGAGATTTGGGTACTGTGAACTAACATAGTCTGCGAGAGAGGCCATAATCCTATCCTGGCACTGCTGGACAATAGCTCTGGAGTCAGAACTCAACTGCTTCACATCTAATAATTGACCAAAAAAAGCAAAACACACACACACACACACATGCACACACACATGCACACACACACACATGCACACACACATGCACACACACACACACACACACACACACACACACACACACACACACATCAAGCACACATCAAACACGCGCCTTTATACATTTTATACCATGGGCTCACCAGTGTTAAATAGAAGGAGTGCTTTTATGTGTGCTATTTCGACTAAATCAATATTCATCTTCCGTAACCAGGACAATATCTCGTTCCTTACGCTATCCACCAGACAACGTAAGGTTTGGTCTTCAATTTGTTGAACTGAAAAAGGTAAGCCGTTTCCGAACTGAAAAATGGTTGAAGCTGTTTGATTATTGGCTGCAAACTGCAAAATACAGAGATCGCACCAGCTGCTTTCCATGAGCAGGTTTTTGTCGTCATTGTTAAGATTGATAAAGTCTGGAATGGAGTGCGTCCATTCCAATACGTACATAAAGAAAGATTTAATTCCATCGAGTCCGTCTTGGAGCGTAATGTCACGATTCGCGAGCACCCTCACCTCAGGGTATGCAGACAGCATCTCCGCATTGGTTAGAGCTTTCGTGGTGTCGTAGGAAGCTGTTCCCGTCATCGCCGTCTCGTCGGTGTGTTCCAGTGAATATTCCGCATGTATGCCGGTCGGGTGACTCAAGGGAGGCGGGGCACCAGAGATGTCATTGGGAAGGCACAACGGAACAATAGCGGCCTCGCAGTCTGTACGCTCTGGGCTTTTGGCCCTCATCGCATTTGAAACCAGGTGAGTGCGTCGTCGAATATGAACCACTAGTACACGGTTGGGCAAATGAAAATTAACGCGCGCATCTGCATGCCCCCCGGCCCCCATGCACAAAAGCGAACCCACCTTCCTCCTTCATCCCTGCGGTTATGCATTTGCGTAGCCTACACCCCTGACATTTATTCCGTGTGTTCTTTTCTATTCTGCAGTTCTGACTCTGGGGGCAGCTGTAGGTGCGGGAGTTGTTGACGCTGCGCCTGAAGAAACCTTTGCATCCCTCGCAGCTTTGCACTCCAAAATGATTTCCGCTGGCCACGTCCCCGCACACTTGACATCTTGAAGTCTCGGGTAACATACCTGCTGCGGCAGTTGTATTCTGCGCCATCTCTCACGCGTATCGGTAGAAAGAACTGAATGGTGGCTATTTATATCTGCATTCATGTGTTAATTACTCGCCACCCCCACCCCCCGCCGTGTGTCATAAATTCTGCGCCTCACCCCCCTAGCCCCCCCCCCCCCCCCCCCCCCCCCCCACACACACACACACACACCGGTTAGGAGGGATTTGACCTTCATTAATTCAAATAGCCGGCCGCGGACAAGTTTCCGTACGCACGTGGTAGAGGTCAAATAATACCCCCTCATGCGTGTGGCAGTGCGGTAATGGTTTACGCGTCAAACTCCCGCCCACCCCAGAATGATAGGCGCCACTTTACTTATAATATGCGGAACGGAACGGAACTTTTGCAGGACGTTCCTTTCCGTTCCGCATGCTAAAATGTGGAATGTCTGTGCCCTTTCTTAAATTTGTCTAATGTCCTGGGCGTACCCCGCGGTGCACGTTTGTACACCGCGGGGTACGCAAAACAAAGTTTTTTGCATTCCGCCGTTTCAGCATTCTAGTGAAGTTTGACTGTTATGCCACGTTGTATAAGTCCTTATCTGCTTGGGCCGAAGCATTGAAGGCCTAATACCGTTCACTGCTCATACAGCAACTTGTCACAGCGGAGGTACGCGAAACTTCCGGTACGTACGTTATTATTATTTTTCAATTACCGCGTACACTCGCCGTACAGCGCACCTCGGCTCCGCTGTGGCGACTTGTTGTATCAGCAGCGAAAGGTACTAGGCCTTCAAAGCTTCAGCCCAAGCAGATAAGGACTTATACAACGTGGCATAACAGTCAAATTTCACTAGAATGCTGAAACGGCGGAATGCAAAAACACTTTGTTTTGCGTACCCCGCGGTGTACAAACGTGCACCGCGGGGTACGCTCAGAATTTAAGCCTACTCAATTTGACTCTATCACCGCATAGCATGCAGGATCATACACTGATTAAATTTGGCCGTCTTGACAATCTCTCACAGGGGCATACGAGAGGGCGTGGCATGGGAGGAGGGGGATTAAAATGATTTATTCACTAACTTGCCTGCTTTGAATAATATTGTATGAGGATTTAAATCTGCCATGCACAGTCCTCCCTCCTTCTCCATCCTCCTCCTCTTCTATTACCTGAGGGATCAGACACACACACACACACACACACACACACACACACACACACACACACACACACACACACACACACACACACACACACACACACACATACACACATCACTTTGGGCATGAAGCGAAGCAAGTAGTACCTTAGACGGTATTTACATTTGATACATAGTTTGTCATGGTAGTACTGTTCCTCAGATAATGCAAGGGGACTTAATGCAAGCGCCATGGAATACAATATTTGGGATCGTGGCAGCGGAAAGGGACCTAACCTAGCACATATTATATTAAAATTTTCCAGCAAGGGCATCAAAGTTGACATGTGCAATTAAAATGTATGCATAATTAAAAATTCAGTCACTGTAACTCCATCATGGACAGGGTAATTTCCAGTGTATAGGAAAGAAGTTGTAGAGAGCGTAATTGTCTCTTAGAATATGAAATAATTTAAAACTTGAAAATATATGCCTTTTCGCTGCCAACATCCCATTTCTTTATAGACCCTTTTGTTCACTTCATGTCCTCACTTAAAAATCATTTTTAGAAAAACAGCTTAACTAGCCAAAAGTAGCAAAAGAACTGCAATGAAAATGGAGTCGTTCATGTTGCATAGCTCCATAAGCATCTGAAACAGTATTACCATGCGACAAACTCGTGTGTCCTGTTACTAATCTGAGGAACTGAAACAAATCAAACTCCTTTTTTAACCACCATCTATCAGCTACTGCTGGTGACTCATTCATCAGCATCAATCAAGGTAACCTCTTTCACTTTCTTTCAACATGAACTGGATTTCTGCACCTGGTGTTGTTTTGTTGTGCCACATAAGTCTTGTTGCATCTTCCTGTCTTATGCATCATTGAGCAACAAAATGGCAGCATGAAGCCATGCACGCATGTTGTCACTGTCCTAGTTCAAACAAAAGAAATGCATGTAATGGATGGATCTGCACCTTGTTCTTTAAAACCTCACATTCGAGTCGCCTTTCAATTGTAATGTATTTTGAATGCATAATGCATGTTATATGCACGTCACATATATAGTGTCCATCAGCATATGGAGCTATGATTTTAGGCTGCTCCTATGAAATGTTTAGTTTCAGAAATAATTTACCACATCAATACACTACCGTACAATGTTCTCCTTGCAAATTTCCTAGTTGTTGCCACACAATTATAGTATGTATCCGTGTAAATCTCTCTGTGTAAATCGGTTCTGATATTTTTGCTGCCGTTCACTAACCCATCGGGTTAGATTACCACTTTTCATCGTGGGATATTGTACCGTAAAAGCCAGATTGTGTTGTATGTATGAAATCCAATAAGGAATACTTCTGTGGGGGGGGGGGGGGGGAGGGTGGAACCGATTTTTCAAAAGGGAAGAACTAGGATGAAATGCGTACAATAGTTGCTTTGTGTATCAGCTCTATGTTTCTCTCACGAGCAGACAACAGATCTTTAAATGTTTGACATAATAGACTATTGTGATGTGAAATTTGCAAGTTTACGCATTTTGGCTCTTATGAAAGCAAAAGTGCCTTTGCTCCTTTATTAATATTTTGATCTGTATAGGATAAGTAATTCATTCACTTATTCTAGTTGTGTACCTTTATGAAAAACTGGTTTTGTGCTAAGTTTTTGATGTATTAGGTGTGCTACAAATTTACATACCATTCTGCACTATGACCAGGCATACTTCTTTCCTTGTTACCTCTCTATTACAAACAAGCTCCAGATAGACACCACCACGACCTACACTCCCTTATTAACCTGATCTGATCTGGATACCTTCCACCAAGGTATTATAATCTTATCTGAGTCATGCAACATATTTATGCCTAACACTTGTGGATCATTATACATATGTACTGTGTTTAAGAAGATGTATGTGTGTGTGTGTCTGCGTGTATGTGCGTGTATGTATGCATGTATGTATGTATGTATGTAGCAATGTCGAGAACTAGATGGCAAGAAGTGCTCAATGAGGGTGCCAAAGCTATTGATGAGTCTCTAAATAACAAATACAAGATACGTCAAGCATGTCAGAAGGGTCTGTCCTCTCCATCAAAAAGCAAGGTAATATAATATGCAATAAGTTCTTCACAAGTGCGTAGTCACTTCACACAGAAACATGGCTCAAACAGACTGTTCGCCTGTTCATTCCTTTCTGTTCAAAAATGTTTCTCTTGTCCAATCAGGGATGTGCATTTACATCAGAATCAGAAAAGGGTATCAAAACTCATACAGGCCGTATCCACAAACAGATTACATGTACTATGAACGACGAAAATATTCCACCTATCAGCATTGCACTTTATACATCATGTCCAATACCAGGTTGTCCATTTTTATCTAACTCCATCAAAGGCATCAAGATACATGTTAGGAAGTTTCACATATGGTCGAAGTCAGATGTCAACACCAAACTAAATCCTTAATCTAGCAGTTGTGTTCATGTCTTCAAACTAGCTGACTATTATCACTTCGCATTTTCCCTTCCCCCAAACGCGTTACACATGTGTAATGCAATGGCAATTATTATTATTATTTTTATTAAAATTGTCAAATATACATGACATATGAACCAAATACGAGCAATAAACGTGTTAATTACCTAAATAAAGTTACTATTAGTTACATAAATTCAGCCTGATGGTGGTAGTCTGGAGAGGATGGCTCTGGACACCGACCTCACTAAGATGATGTTGAGACATCCATAAATGTCGGCAACCACCGCAGCTCTGGGCTGGGAGAGGCTAATTGACAGGTGGGATGCCAACCTGGACAATGCACCCTGAGCCTCCCTACCTCTAATGACCAAATGTTTCAACAGCCATGGGGATACACGCCCAGCCCAGATCAGTGCATTTGGTGCTGTTAGCATTAAGCTTTCTTAGCTCAGCACCGTTAGCTGCAGCTCCAGAGTGATAACTGGCTTCAGGTAGGATGGCAGGGCAAAGTTTTGAAGCCACTGTGATGTCCAAAGCTGCATGTTTGCCTCTATCCCACCCAGCATCAGCTGGACGAGTATGGTCATGACCTCCACCACCTTTCTCCACTGTTATACTGTGATGGGCAGTGTGGCACAAACTAGCTATGGCCTCACGCAGGAGGTTGTGTCGCCACACTACATCTCCACCATGTCGGCAAGTGACACAATGATGACCCAAAGGGGTCCAGACCAACTCCTGGGCAGAAAGGGCACATTGCAGACCCCGATGTGTCCAAACCCAGCCACCACCGGACAGCCACCTGGTACTCATTGGGTTCCAAGTGTAAACCAAGTTCAATAGAAGGAACCACTGATAACCAGGCAGCAGCATGGGAGGCTGATTCAGATAAGAGGCGAGCCTTGTTGGCAGGAGAAGCACTTTCTAACAAACCGTGGAAGAGATTTGTGTCAATTTTGGAGGACAGGGCCTTTTGTGTTGGTGGAGAAGCTAATGCTGATTCAGCAGTTATTGCATCTGTTGGAGAGACTTTGGCATTGTACAAAGTGACTGCCTGCTGAAGACAAGTGTTGTCCAAGCGTCCATGGCCAGAAGAAATCAAGGAAGCAATGAAAGCAGCAGGAGAATGATGTGAGAGAGAGCGAAGACCAAGGCCTCCATGCCTTAGACCAAGTTGTGCCTGATGCCACGCCCTATCAGAAACATCAACTGCAAGACTAGTTGAAAAGCACTCTCTCACTGCCTTGTCAAACTGTTCAAGAGCATCTGAGGCCAAATTGGGTGGGGTGGCACAAGCCAAATGAACCATCCGGCAATAACTTCCTGCTACCCGAAGAAGTGTGACAGCCACTTGCAAGTCAGTTCCTGCCATCTCTTGTAGGCACTGGAGTAGAGGTTTGGCCTGTGCGCACCGCTCTGCAATTGCCCTGGAGCAGTGTATGTAGTCACCCACTGGGACTCCCAAAATAACTAAGTTAGGCAGGGTGGAGCACGATATTGCAGAAGGAAACAAAGTGTTGCCTCTGCGGGCAAACAATTCACACTTACCCAGGTTAATGTGAAGACCAAGAGCTGGGCCCAATTCGTGGATGAGAAAGAAGGCTCTCGCTACTGCTATCGATTACCTGCTAGGACTCCATCATCCAGGTACCAAGAATGAAACAGGAGGTTATTGCACTCATCATCAGTGTCAATACTAGCTGCCAGTTTCTGCAGAACAAGGGAGAACAACAAAGGTCCCAAGGGGTCTCCCTGCTGCACACCCAATTCAGAGCATTGTTGACCTCGAGGAAGCCAGAGGAGAGGGTGAGCCCCTGTAACACCAGACAACCCAGGGTAGGATTTCAGGGAAAAAGGTAGCACATTCATCCAGGACAGCCTGTCTTGATACCATGTTGAAGGCATTCCGCATGTCCACTTTAAAAACCACAAAGTCATCATCATCCCAATGGTCATCGATACTGTTCCTAACTCCATGGATGATACGTTCAGAGCCTGAGCGGCATGCTACTCCCACCAGTAGGGGTTGGAAGAGATCACGTGCTTTCTCCCTGATTGTTAGACATAAGCACTTAGCCGTCAGTCTTCTCAGAGTTTCACCCACTACTATTGGCCTTATATCTGGCTTAGATGCCTCTGTGGTCTTATTTAAGGCAATCATTCTCCCACCAGCTAAAAATTTGGATATGGAAGGAGGGGCCCTGCCATCTGCAAGTATGTTAACCAAGCTTCTCAAGGAAGTGCAGATAGGTGTGTGAAGCGCAATGGCAGTCACATGAAGCAAATGTTGCACCCGTAGTTCAGAAGGGCCTGCTGCGGTGCCTTTTGGAAATGATCTCAAAACAGATAAGATGTCAAAGTCAGCCTTGAGAAAGATTGGATCCGACAGAATATCTGGAGCCACAGGGATGGGGCCATTGGGATGTTTAGCCTTTAATTGCTGCCAAGTTGACTCGTTGTTAGGTGCAATACCCCCTGATAGTAGAACTCGGCAGGCTTTCCCCATCATGCCTGATCTAGCCTTAGAGACTGCATGGTCAATGAGACTTTTGGAGGAAAAGGTTTTTATTCTCACCCTAGATTTTACTTCTCTGCTTTTTGCCATGCTCCACAGTGACTCCAAATCATTATCCAACCACCTTCTACACAAAGTTTCCACTGGGTGGGGCTGGGAGTGACTACCACTCCGCTTCACTGAAGGGAGGACATTTTTTGGTAGCATAAAGAGCTTCAGCCAAGCTTGTTCAGTGTTGGTCTCAATAACTGCTCTCAGAGTTGAAGATAGTGCCTTAGATATTATTACTATTTAATAATACGTATATAACAAAATACAACACAGGGATTATTTCATACACAGGTACACTATTATATGAACATAGAGCTACAATGTATATCAGACTACAACGTTATTCTTATGACTAATACACTGTATACATATATAGAGTAACTAAACCAAATTGCATGTTATTATTATTATTATTATATGAATATACAGAAACAACACTGATTAAATACAAAGTACAGCTCTACAGTACACGAGCTATCCTAGAGAGGATAGCTGTAGCATTAGCCCTGACCAGGTAGAGATCAGTCGGCCATAGATCTCATTAAGTACGATGGACTTTGGCCAGCACATGGAGGTGGCAAGTCTAGAGGCTACAGAGGAGATAATGGCAGTGGCTTCTTTTCCCCAAGCTCCATAAGTTTCAACGACCATAGGGACACATACCCATCCTAGATCTGAGCACTTGGGGTCATTGGCGTGGTGTTTTCTAGACTCAGTGGCCTGGGCAGCAGCTGTGGCCGACACTCCCGCTTCCAACAAATTAACAGGGTTTAGCGGTGAGGTGATGGACACATCTAATGCTGCAGTTCTGCCCAAAAACCAGTTAGGAAGAAGTATGTCAGCTGGACGGGTCTTACTGAGGTCTCTACTTAAGTTGTTGGCAACTTCCTCCTTAACCCCTATGTGAGCCCGACGACATGTCTCCACCAGGATGTCCCTAATCATGTTATGCCGAGTTACCACATCACCACTATACTTGCAGGTAACTGCATGGTGGCCAAGGTGGTCAAGTGTACCCTGGGTATAGTGCACATTGTGAGCCCTCTGAAACATCAAGGCCAAGCCACCATTTGATGGCTACCTGGAAAACAGGAGGATCCATGTGAAGCCCTAAGCTCTCGGAGGGCACAACTGAAAGCCAGGATGCTGCATGGGGAGAGGAAACTGACAAAATACGTGCTTTGTCTGCTACTGAAGATGAGTTCAGCAGTAAGTTGAAGACATGGTCATCTAACTTACCAGAAAGGGATTTCTGAGAGACTGGTGTAGTGAGGAGAGACTCGACACTGACTACATCTGCAGGCGAGACCAAGCTGTTAAAGATCTCTACTGCTTGAGTCAGGTGGGGAGATGAATGCATACCAAAGCCAAATGAGCATAAAGAGGAGATGAATGCGACCGAAACCCAAGGCCCCCTCTACTTGGGCTAAGCTGAGGCTGCTGCCAAACTGTATTGGATGTGTCAACACCAATGCATCGACAGAATGACATTCTAATGTCATCATCAATTAGAGCAAATGCTTTACATGTAAGAGTTGATGGAGTTGCCCTTGCCAGATGTACCAGTTTGCATATGGATCCACAGAGACGGAGAATTAATGCAACCTGAGGGTCGACAACTCCAACCTCCTCAAGTTGTGACAATAGGATCTTGGCCTTAGAGTGTTTTTTGGAGATAAACAAAAATCCTGGTCACTGATGGGAATCCCAAGAATCTCCATATTGGGCTTGTCAGATTTCTTAATTAATGTTCAAAGGGAACATATCAAGACCATGTCAGCTAAACACCTCACACTTAGGCAGGTTGACGATAATACCCAGAGCAGGACCTTCCTCCTGGAGCAGAGTCAATATCCTGCATAAGGAAGACCTTGGGCCAGCCACAGCCCCATCATTCAAGTACCAGGCATGGAAAGGAATGTTAGAGCAGGCACTGTCTCTTGCTATTTTCATTACTAGGATGTTTAAGACTAGTGAAAATAGCATGGGTCCAAGTGGATCCCCTTGTTGGACAACCTGATTCTGATGACAAGCAACCTAGTGAGTGCCAAAGAAGGGGATGCTGTCCGTAGCACCAGGGAGAAGTTCAGGAAAGTGCTTAGCACACTCTGACAGGATAGCTTGACGAGAAACCAAATTAAAGGCATTGGTCATATCTACTTTCAACACACCAAAGTCATACTCCATCCAGTGTTGATCTATACAGGTTCTCAAGCCATAAGCAATTCTCTCAGCACCACAGAGAACAACCACACCAAATTGCAATGGGGCAGATGTAACCTGGGATGGACTTGTTGAGGGCAGTAAGGTTACCTCCAGCAAGAAAGATGGCTACATCCATTGGAGCACAACCTGAAATTAGCAGATTGACGACAGCATGGAGAGTTTGGAGGAGTGGAGTTAGCAAAGGAACCTCTGCAGCATCAATCAGGTGTTGTATTCGGAGGCCAGAGGGTCCAGCTGCAGTCAGTTTGGGAAAGGATCTGAGAATGTCCATAAGGCTTACATCAGGAGGAAATGTGAAATCTGTGTTACATGTAGATGGAATGGTTGGGCAAGCACTGCTGGTGGTGCTTACTGATGAGTAGCTTCCAGGTATCATCATTATTGGGTGCAACACCAGAAGAGGTGAGGACTTGAGAGGCCTTTCCATAGAGACCATTCTGAGCCAAGGAAATGGCAGAAGCCACTTTTCTTCTTGTCTGGATCTTCCTTAAGATGTTTTGGATGGAGCGCGTCCTACTGTCAGATTCCACAAATCTCTAAGATGCCCATCTGACCACATATCACAAAGAATTTCCAATGGTACAGGCTTTTTGTGACGACCTCGTCATTTGGAGCAGGGTAGCACACACTTAGGGAGCATGAAAAGCTTCACCCAAGAGTCGATAGAATTTTCAGTGACCACAGCCCTGAGTGCAGTGGATAGCATACGAGCAAAGGCTGGCTTGGCTTTGTTTGGAATGTATCGAATTGTAGGACATTTGAGGTTGCATTTTGTATTACTAAATGCAATAATAACAACAATATACTTATAGTTATAAACCTCTAGATAAAAGCCACTACCATGGAGAGGAAATGTGTGTTCCTAAGATAGAGGCTGCATTGCCCCTTTGAACTTTTTAAATTTATTATTTTTTAATAAATCAACCACTGAATTGATTAAATGATCACCCATTTCAAGTTAAATATCAAGTATTCATGGTTAATGTCTTGAAATTTTGAGGTTATTGTTATTGAGGTTTTGTAACTAACCATTAGTGCTAAAATCATTTTTTATCTGCTTTCCATTCAGCCTTAAATCTCCAAGGCCAGATCCTCCGCGTAGGACCAGTATTGCAAAATCGAAATTAATTTCTGGGATCCATATTGTACTGATGTTTGATGTCACTTATGCTTAATTTATCAATTGTCAATGAATTTTTATATCATACCCTTGGTCCGTACAATGTAAAACAACAGATACAGTCCTTAAAAATGCAAGGTGCATAATATTGCATTGTCACAGAAAAAAGTATGACAAAGTATAACCTATGAAGACTGATTTGTGTGTTACTTTATCCATTCTATTCTATGACAGTTCCGACTCTAATTGGTTTTGCCATTATAACCGAAAACACACAGAGCCTCACAACAACCACGTGTATTGAGTGATAGATGTTGGTGATAGCATAGATGAAATGTGATTTGTCGCTCTAATGCACTGCGCATCAGTTTTTAAGTCTCTGTTCGTAGCTGTTCCAAAGCCAAAAATACATAACTAGTTACATCCTACGCTATGCTAGGACAATGGGGGGAATCAAAGATTAAGTTTCATCTTTGTTGTATTTACATATGTGAGAAGGCGGGGGGGGGCTTGAGAGTCAGAGCATGCTTTTAAGGTAGTTAGAAATGTAGGTGACTGTTTCTGTCTTAACCACATCCCCCTCTCCTCCTCCCTCCTCCTCCTCCTCGGAGGGGATGCCCGAATCAAATATGTCTGTTCGCTTAGATTAGATCAAAATTTACTACCTGTAGTGGCATTTAGTGAAGGTTTAGTAGCTTTTGGTTTCATAATGGCAAACCTTACAGAGTTACGAATTGTGAAGCCATACATGCTCCCTGTCCCCTCTTGGTACTAATTGGCTGGTCTTTTTTCCCCTGTCATTCAGAGTAAAGACCTGTATACCTCTTTTGAATCTTCTGTGTCAGCCGTTAGGGATGTGGGTAACATCCTGTGCCATCCCACGACCCACTGTAGTCAGGTCCTGGAGGCCCTCTCTGACCTGCATGGTGTGTTGAGCAGAGCAAGGGCTGCTGTCAAGGCAGGTTAGGCGTATCTTGTGTGCATAAATGTATGTATGTTTGTTGGGGTGGGGGGGGAGGGGGTAGTATGTATGTGCATATGAGTATGCACAAGGTGTGTGTGTGTGTGTGCATATTATGTATTTGGAGTGTGCTGGGGAGCGTATGTGTGTGTGTGTGTCTGTGTGTGTGTGTGTGCATGCATAAAAGAAAGATCCTATACTTAGCACTTCTTTTGGTTCGTTACATTTACACATGCTAAATATGGGATTTTTGTCTCATTTTTCTTTCCCCAAAACCTTGTTATCTTCCTGTTTACACCACCATTGCCTCCTCCTCCAATTCCTATATCCCACCAACTTTCTCGTTACAGAATGTTGTTTCCTCTACTTATCGTTGATGATATCTGCGAATACAGACAAGTGCTGACAAGATATAGTCATAATGTAGCCTCTTTCCCACTTCGATTACCATCACAAGCAGACGCCCACTTTGTTCAGGATCAGCATTGTACCAAACACTGGAGGACTCTAACTCGTTGTCTCGATTTTGGAGGTATTCCTCTCATTGTTTAGCTCTCCTCTTTGGTTGACGTGAAGGCATTTTGAAAAAAACAACTTCGCTAGCCAACAAAACTGCGATCAAATGAAATCGCACCTGTTCATATTCTAATTATACATTAATGTTGCCATGGGAGCGCTTTAATATAGCACTCCATATTATGTAATGATTACGTAATCAATTTCATGCTTTATTTATATATCTGATACCTGAAGATGTTCTTCCAGGAGATTCTAAAGTGATTGGTATAACTTATGCTCTTTAAAGCCGTTCCTATCCCGATTTATTCTCTTCCGAGAAGAATTAGAAGACGACGGAGAAGAATTGGTCTGGGAACAAGAATAAACACGAGCTATTGTGTTCTCTTAAAGCAAACAGTTTGGAGACTGAACAAAACATAAAAATGACCGTCTTTGCCTTCTGGTTCAATAGCAACAAAGAACTAAACTATCCGTTGCTTGGTACGCGAATTATATGCCTGTCGCGTTTTTAAAAATGATATTCACAACCAAAGTCAATTCCTATATAGGAACTACTAACGTAGTTCCTGATACATTGTTGTGCACACGTGTGTACATGCACATTGATGTACGTGTGTGTGTGTGTTGCACATGTAATACAGTGTATATGCATTTATGTATGCTCCTCACACACTACTGATGTGTATGCTCCTCACACACTACTGATGTGTATGCTCCTCACACACTACTGATGTGTGTGCTCCTCACACACTACTGATGTGTATGCTCCTCACACACTACTGATGTGTATGCTCCTCACACACTACTGATATGTATGCTCCTCACACACTACTGATGTGTATGCTCCTCACACACTACTGATGTGTATGCTCCTCACACACTACTGATGTGTATGCTCCTCACACACTACTGATGTGTATGCTCCTCACACACTACTGATGTGTATGCTCCTCACACACTACTGATGTGTATGCTCCTCACACACTACTGATGTGTATGCTCCTCAAACACTACTGATGTGTATGCTCCTCACACACTACTGATGTGTATGCTCCTCACACACTACTGATGTGTATGCTCCTCACACACTACTGATGTGTATGCTCCTCACACACTACTGATGTGTATGCTCCTCAAACACTACTGATGTGTATGCTCCTCACACACTACTGATGTGTATGCTCCTCACACACTACTGATGTGTATGCTCCTCACACACTACTGATGTGTATGCTCCTCACACACTACTGATGTGTATGCTCATGGTTGAATGGCAGAGGCATCACTGAAGGAGCTACAGGCCTATCAGGAAACAGAGCAGAAGGTGAAGGCTTTCCGTGCACCTTGTAATGCAGGCAGCAGCAGTCATCATTGTACAGTGCCTCAGGCCCTCATTGAACAGTTGATCTAACACTTGATATGGCATTTTGTAAAAATAGTTCTCCAGTTTCATCCTGTGAGTTTTAAATACAATATCTCATTTTATCCATTGTCTGACCAGTTTGTTTAGGACATTGTGTGTGTGTGTGTGTGTGTGTGTGTGTGTGTGTGTGTGTGTGTGTGTGTGTGTGCATGTGTGTATTCCGTACACCCCTACAGATGTCCAGGATTCGGAAGTTTGGAAATATGACGTCTTGAGGGGGGGGGGGGGGGGGGGGCCGGGGGGGGAGGGGGGGCAGGTGTTTTGGAAATATGTCCTGAAGGGGGTAGTTTAAATGCCTGGAGGGGGGAGGCTAACAGGTATAACATAGTTTGTCCAGAGGAGGTGTTACCAAATAGCTTGTCCTGGTATATGTGTGTGTGTGTGTGTGTGTGTGTGTGTGTGTGTGTGTGTGTGTGTGTGTGTGTGTGTGGTGTGTGTGTGTGTGCGATTCCTTTTACATCGTGATGTGTATCTCTTTATTTGTCATACACTGGTAGGCCTACAGTTAAAAGCAGTCTTGGGAGATTTACCAAAAGCACGGTGCGTTATGTTTTCTAAATTAAGTTTTAAACTTCTTCAGATATTACCGGTACGCATATAGAAAGCTGTGATCTCATCTTAATTTACTTTGCACTAAGTCGGCTTGACTGAAGTGTATGTGTGTGTGTGTGTGTGTGTGTGTGTGTGTGTGTGTGTGCATGTGTGTGTATTAATTTTATTACTCAAGTAAATCTAACTAGACACATGGTGGGATAATTATTGTCCTCATCGTGGAAGCTAACTCTTGGCAATGATTGTGCTGGCTATTCCTCTAGTTAGGGTATGAAGTGTGGACAGCAAGACGGGGAAAGCAGTTCTGGGCTTCTTTACCCTAAGCACCGTAGGACTCGATAGCACACAAGCTCATGCACCCCAAATCTGAACACTTCTAGTCGTTGGCTGCGTGCCTCAGCACTGCTGCACCAGCTGTCGTACCCGCTTCCAGCGTAAAGCGGTGAAGCAACAGTAAGGCCTCCCACACTTATTCATTATGGTAACGGGAAACCAGTTATGGTTGATTAAAACCAATCTTTTACCTCAAGTCTCGATTCTGCGAGGGTAGGGCTCTGTGTGTGCGTAAACATACCACACTTCTGCAGGGAGTATCACTAATGCAAGCACCAGTAATCCTACATGTAATTGATGTGTAGTACTTTACACATTTTCACTTACATATACCGTTACTTTGACTATCCAAGTCCGCGAGACAGTACTAGTGCGCGTAAAAACGCGCATGAACAGGAACACTTACCTGGATAACGAGGTTGCTTTCTGACATTGTAAATTGGCTAGTAAACGTTCATCGCCAGATAACAAAGCGCACGACGGTGCGCATCAATAAGAATTTACGTCTGCTTTCACCAATGCCAAGGATACCTTTAGCAACACTTTAACACATCAAGTGAAAATATTCTCTACAGATGCTGCTTATTTAGAATTCTTTCGTATGGTGTGTGCGTGTATTTGGATCGCTGTATTCAGTATTTGTTGTGCAGATTTTGAAATGGCGACTAACAAGAAGAAAAAGATTATAAACTTGAAGGAGAAGATTGAGGTTGTGAAAGAATTCAGAAGTGGTAGACCAGTAGCAGATATTGCTCAGCATTATTGAATTGGAAAGACTCAAGTGTATCGTATTTTTAAAAACAAGCATGAACTGGAAAACCTTGAAAAAATTAAAACCCCGTTATATTGCAAAGTACTTACTCCCAAAGGAAAGTACACTGAGATTGACAAAGCTGTCTTTGACTGGTTTTTCTCCATTCGTTCATTTTCTGGTCCCCGCAGGCCACTTTAGGTTTTCCAGTTCATGTTTGTTTTTAAAAATACGATACACTTGAGTTGTAAATTGGTCTGGGAACGAGAAAAACACTTAAAGACGTCTGAAGTCTTGATCAAAACATAAAAATGACCGTCTTTGCCAGTTAAACTATCCATTTCACGGTACACGCGGGACGCGTTTTTGTAATGATTTCATGTTACGGTTCATAGCAAACAGAGGCATGATGTACTAGTTGTGAATAAATCATTTCCAAACCCCTCCTCTCCTGTCACGCCCTCTCGTACGTCTGCCCTGTGAGGAGGAGGAGAAGGGGATTTTCAAGACAGCCAAATTTAATCAGTGTATGATCCTGCATTCTGTACAGTGATAGAGGAAAGGCAAGGCCGTAGTAAGGGGGGAGGGGGGAGGGGGGGGGTCTTATGCCCCCCCCCCCCCCCCCCCCCCCCCCCAAAAAATTTTGGTCCAGCATATTATTTTTAAAAGGATACACGTTGATGTTATAGTACCGGTATTGCAAGTCGCCCGTATTGTATGCCATAATTCAAGCCGCCACACTGTATTTGGAACATTTTGCCGTTTAATGCATACTGTATAGAATGTACATTTAAGTGTCATACTTAGTTTAATCAAGTCATGAAATTAATTAGCCCCCCCAAATTTTTGTGATTGACTACGGCCATGAAAGGGCATGCACAGACATTCCGCATTTAGCATGCGGAACGGAATCGTCCTGTTCCGTTCCGCATATTAGTATACTAACACCCCAAAAGTGGCGCCTATCATTTCTGTGGTGGGCGGGATTTGACGTGGAGGGGGTATTATTTGACCTCTACCACGTGCGCACGGAAACTTAGGCTAGACTAGTACTTGATTTAATAAAGGTAAAATCCCTCCTAACGAGGGGGGTGAGGCGCATATGTAAACCAGAATGTCTGACACACGGTGGGGGGTGGCGTGGGGGGTGGACAACGCGAGTAATTAATGCATGCATGCAGATATAAATAGCCACCATTCAGTTCTTTCTATCGATTACACGTGAGAGATGGCGCAGAATACAACTGTCGCAGCAGGTATGTTACCCAAGGACACCTTGTCCCCTTCAAGATGTCAAGTGTGCGGGGACGTGGCTAGCGGAAATCATTTTGGAGTGCAAAGCTGCCAGGGATGCAAAGGTTTCTTCAGGCGCAGCATCAACAACTCCCGCACGGGCCGCACCTACAGCTGTCCCCAGAGTCAGGACTGCAGAATAGAAAAGAACACACGGAATAAATGTCAGTGGTGTAGGCTACGCAAATGCATAACCGCAGGGATGAAGGAGGAAGGTGGGTTAGCTTTTGTGCATGGGGGTGCTTTTGCATACATGCATGCATGCAGATGCGCGCGTTAATTTTCATTTGCCCAACCGCGTACTAGTGGTTCATATTCGACGACGCACTCACCTGGTTTCAAATGCGATGAGAGCCAAAAGCCCAGAGCGTACAGACTGCGAGGCCGCTATTGTTCCGTTGTGCCTTCCCAATGACATCTATGGTGCCCCGCCTCCCTTGAGTCACTTGAATTCACTGGAACACACCGACGAGACGGCGATGACGGGAACAGCTTCCTACGACACCACGAAAGCTCTAATCAATGCGGAGATGCTGTCTGCATACCCTGAGGTGAGGGTGCTCGCGAATCGTGACATTACGCTCCAAGACGGACTCGATGGAATTAAATCTTTCTTTATGTACGTATTGGAATGGACGCACTCCATTCCAGACTTTATCAATCTTAACAATGACGACAAAAACCTGCTCATGGAAAGCAGCTGGTGCGATCTCTGTATTTTGCAGTTTGCAGCCAATAATCAAACAGCTTCAACCATTTTTCAGTTCGGAAACGGCTTACCTTTTTCAGTTCAACAAATTGAAGACCAAACTTTACGTTGTCTGGTTGATAGCGTAAGGAACGAGATATTGTCCTGGTTACAGAAGATGAATATTGATTTAGTCGAACTAGCACACATAAAAGCACTCCTTCTATTCAACACTGGTGAGCCCATGGTATAAAACGTATAAAGGCATGTGTGATGTGTGTGTGTGTGTGTGTGTGTGTGTGTGTGTGTGTGTGTGTGTGTGTGTGTATTGTGTGTTTTGCTTTTTTTGGTCAATTATTAGAGGTGAAGCAGTTGAGTTCTGACTCCAGAGCTATTGTCCAGCAGTGCCAGGATAGGATTATGGCCTCTCTCGCAGACTATGTTGGTTCACAGTACCCAAATCTCCCATTAAGGTTTCCCCACATACTGCTGAAGATAGTTTCCATCAGATTAGTGAGCCAAAATTGGTTACATCAGATGAATGTGCAACAGACGATGATGACCTGAAGCTATACTTTTAGGACGATCCCCTCTTTGGAACAGACTCTATGATGATATGGACTATATATAAGATTGAGTACATGTTTCAATAGTAATTGTGTTCAATTCATTACTATGTCTTAACAAGGGGAGGAAATATGAACCAATTATAATAGGTGCAAGCTTAACCTCACTTAGGCTCTCCATGCACTATCATGAGTTTAGGTCCTCTAAAACACACATTGATCACACAGTCATATGCACACACACTTATACATATACATACATGCAATACATTTGTGTGGGCTAAAGTTATGTGGTAACCCAGTGCCAGCATGTATGTGCTCACAAACATTGCACGAACACACACACATGACTAGCTGCAAATACAATGTACCCCACAGAAGAGCAGGGACCAGCTAGCTATATACATTTTTGTGGCTATGTTTACGCCGTTTAAACGTACAGTACTTGCTTGGAATTATAATAGAAAGTAACTTCTCAGAAAGAGTAGTTCATTGCATAATCATATTATTGGGTTCATAAATTGATAATGCGGTCAGTCTTTGTAAAAATTCATTTTTAGTTTAGGTCCTCTCCCATTGTACAGGATACTGTAATATTTATATGAGTGTGTATGTGTTCGTGTGATGTTTGTAAGCACATGCATGCTGGCAATGGGTTACCATGTAACTTTAGCCCACACCCACACAAATATATTGTATTATGTATATGTATAAGTGTGTGTGCATATGTGTGTTTTGTTCAAACTATATTTGTGGTGCATTGCACAAGTGTTGTATGCATCACTTTCTACACACACTATGCACACACACACACACATGCACACACACACACAAAACACACACACATGACTAGCTGCAAATACAATGTACCCCACAGAAGAGCAGGGACCAGCTAGCTATATACATTTTTGTGGCTATGTTTACGCCATTTAAACGTACAGTACCGGCTTGAAATTATAATAGAAAGTAACTTCTCAGAAAGAGTAGTTCATTGCATATTTTGGGCTCATAAATTGATAATGCGGTCAGTCTTTGTTTTAGTTTAGGTCCTCTCCCATTGCACAGGATACTGTAATATTTATATGTGTTCGTGTGATGTTTGTGAGCACATGCATGCTGGCAATGGGTTACCACGTAACTTTAGCTCACACAAATATACTGCATTATGTATATGTATAAGTGTGTGTGCATATGACATATGAATGTGTGTTTTGTTCAAGTGTTATATTTGTGGTGCATTGCACAAGTGTTGTATGCATCCCTTTCAACACACACATACGCGCATACACACACACACACACACACACACACACACACACACACATGACTAGCTGCAAATATAATGTACCCCACAGAAGAGCAGGGACCAGCTATATACATTTTTGTGGTTATGTTTACGCAGTTTAAACGTACAGTACCGGCTTGGAATTAATTATAATAGAAAGTAACTTCTAGGAAGAGTAGTTCATTGCATTTCATATTTTTGGGTTCATAAATTGATAATGCGGTCAGTATTTGTAAAAATTCATTTTTAGCTAATACGTAACTTATTCAGAGTCACGTGCTCTTAGCTGTGGTCACCTTTCACTTCGTTACTAACTTGTACATTGTTCAACGGATGTTACAAAACGAATACATGCACAAGCTCTCACACGAGTGCACGCGCACAAAATGATGCTACGACCACATTACTGGAAGGCTTGAAGGTGTAAAAGTGGTAACTGCATGCAAGTACACACAAGCACAACAGCTTAGGCTTGCGCACACATGAACTAACTTTTAAATAAGAGTATACCATGAGAAACATGTCGTTTAAACGTACAGTACTGGTTTGGAATTCTCGGAACCAGGATGGGGGAGTCGTGAATAAAGTAATTAAATTACACTAACCAATTTCTTCAACCACATATTATTGTACACGGAGTTGGCTTCCGCCCAGGCCTCGATGAAGCTATATGGCGCTCCCCATACCCCCCTGGCTAGCAGCGGCGAAGAGTGCTCATGGTGGTTGAGCAACCCCCGTCGAGCCGCAGCATATAAAAAATACATATAAAAAATACAATTCATATATAGTTTGTATTTTAGCGCTGATGCATGATCGATCGTGAACCACTTCAAGAAAGTAGCCCAATTTTCCAACGCTTTACCAAAGCTTCCGCACGGGAGGCACCACGCCCCCTCCCCCTGCTTGGGAATCGGAGAGCGATCTATTCATTTTCATGTGGACACTCCGCGTCCTAAATTCATATATCCGTCCCTGGGAACAGTAGGCTCAACAGGATTCATTGCATATATTTCGTGCCCATAATTTGATAACGCAGTCAGTGCTTTGTAAAAATTGATTTAGGTCTGTCTATTTCAACGTACGGAGGAGGGGATTTCGTTAATCTACAGTCTTCTCCCGTTAGTAGCGCTAGGTTTGTTCCCTGCGCTACTACCATACTTAGGGCATAGATTGCACATTGTAGACATAGATAATGTGTTGTACCCGCATCAACCATGAAATAAATTTTCAATACATCTAACGAGGGAATGCGCTACTAACGAGTGCGCTCTTAACGAGGTCAGACTGTATAATTATGTTTATTACCCAAAAATATGTAAATGCTGATGTATTATACGTTTTTGTTGCCAGTCTTGCAAAATGAACTTGAGGATGATACGCTTCTGTACACGTACCGCTGATGTATGTGCTACTATTCCAAGCTGGTACTGTACAAGGCCATAGTAAGGGGAGGCCTTCACAATTGCAATTGGAGGCACTGAGTAAAGGATCGGGGCAGGGAGGAGAATCAGTGGCGTTATGGTGTGCACACATTAATAAAACCACATGCTCACACCACACACATGCACACACACACACATGCACACTTTTGTCTGTGTGGCAAGATTGTCTCCCAAAGCTAACATATCCCCCCCCCCCCCCCAACCAAGGTTAGCATATCCCTCCCGAGGCTATCCACCTCCACCACATGGCCAAGCTCACCCTCAACCCCACCTTCATGTATTCTTTCAGTGGTGGTGGGGCCGGGTAGGCAATTGCTCTCCCCCACCCAGCGGTCCTAAAAACAGGGCCGCCAAAATGCAGTGAGGGTGCCAAAATACCAGCCTAAGTTAGTGATGTATTAGTATTAATTTAAAAATTGTCTTATTTAGGTCAAAAAACAAGACATTTAATTTGTAATTGATCTATGAAAAAAAAATTAAGCCTGGGGGGTGCCTTTATATACTTCTACCATATACTTCTGCCCCCCCCCCCCCCATGGTGACAATGTATGCACCCAACATAACACACATATGAATTAATCCCACATGCATGCATTTGTGTGCAGGGCCCTTGACAACCAGCTCTATGTGGCAGCCATTAATCCTGCAAGGGATGAGACCGCATAGGGATCAAAACTACTGCTATGGTAGTAGAAGATAGAGTATGGCGCCGAAGGCGCCCTCGTTCAAAAAGATGGTGTTTATTAAGGAGAGGGTGAGTTAGTGAGTTTCAATGAAGAGCGTCGGGAGGGAGGGACGGGTGCAATTTGAGGGCGGATTCGGAGAGGGGGTGAAAAGTTGAGGGGCGTAGCGGGCCTTCGGCCCCCCTACCCTGCCCTAAGCCCTAATTCTATCTTCTAGCACTCACAATCCTTCGGATTGTTTAATGTTAGCAGTTGCCATATGTCAGCAAACTGCTACTACTCTACTCTGTGTGCAAGGCTTTGCAGAAAACAAATAAGTTGTTGTTGACAACAAACACATTCCTCTGAAGCTTGTGACTGATATCAGTGGAACAGAGACACAGCATTGTGTATTCGGCCAAGATAAGTACTCATTGTGTGTGTGTGTGTGTGTGTGTGTGTGTGTGTGTGTGTGTGTGTGTGTGTGCGTGTGTGTGTGCGTGTGTGTAGAGACTGTAATATTGCTAACACTGATTAGTTACAGTGCGTGTGTGTGCGCGTGTGTGTGTGCTGATTAGTTACAGTGCGTGTGTGCGTGTGTGTGTGTGTGCGTGTGTGTGTAGAGACTGTAATATTGCTAACACTGATTAGTTACAGTGCGCACGTGTGTGTGTGTGTGTGTGTGTGTGTGTGATTACAGTCTCTACACACACACACAAACACACACACACACACAAACACACACACACACACAAACACACACACACACACAAACACACACACACAATTGCTAACACTGATTAGTTACAGTGAGTGTAACATTATAGTCTTCAAGCGTGCATGGCTAACCAAATACCTATTAGATACTTGGCAGCAAGGGACCTTGACATGGACACTACCTGTACCTGTACCCCCATATATGTAAAGTAGTAAACACTGAAGAAAGTTTATGAATATTACAATCTCCACACACACACACACACACACACACACACACACACACACACACACACACACACACACACACACACACACACACACACAATTGCTAACACTGATTAGTTACAGTGAGTGTAACATTATAGTCTTCAAGCGTGCATGGCTAACCAAATACCTATTAGATACATGGCAGCATAGGGACCTTGACATGGACACTACCTGTACCTGTACCCCTATATACGTAAAGTAGTAAACACTGAAGAAAGTTTATGAATATTACAATCTCCACACACACACACACACACACACACACACACACACACACACACACACACACAACACACACACACACACATCTCATCATCAGCAGCACTGCATGTGGCTGCACAAGGTACCAATCCCTACTGGTAACTTAGGTAAAACTGCCAGTGTTATCTCCATGCTGGACCCACAGGAAATGTACATGAATGTAGTGTACACCTATGAGTACTTATCCTGGCCGAGTACACATGCTTCTACTGGTACCATAAACACAGGACATCCATGATGTGTCTCCGTCTGTTCCTCTGATATCAGTCAGGCTAACTCCTCCCTCCTTCCCATTGCACAGGCACAGACAAGATAGTAATGTGTATGTATGTGTTTGTGTATGTGTCTGTGTGATGTTTGTGAGCATATTCATGTTAGCACAGTGGTACAAGGAGTTACCATGTAAACAAAAATTCCCTTTAGCACACACAAATGTATTGTACACAGACACTATATTAGGTGTGCTACAAATTTATATGACCAGGCATACTTCTTTCCTTGCTATCTCTCTCTTACAAACAAGCTCCAGATAGACACTACCACGGCCCACACTCCCTTATTAACCTGGATCTGATCTGGATACGTTCCACTGAGATATTATAATCTTATCTAAGTCATGCAACAAATTTGTGCCTAACACTTGTGGATCAGCATACATATGTATTGTGTTTAAGAAGATGTATGTGTGTGTGTGTATGTATGTATGTATGCATGTAATGTATGTGTGTATGTATGTATGTATGTATGTATGTATGTATGTATGTATGTATGTATGTATGTATGTATGTATGTATGTATGTATGTATGTGTGTATGTACGTACGTATGTATGTATGTATGTATGTTTGTATGTATGTATGTATGTATGTATGTATGTATGTATGTATGTATGTATGTATGTATGTATGTATGTATGTATGTATGTATGTATGTATGTATGTATGTATGTATGTATGTATGTATGTATGTATGTATGTATGTATGTATGTATGTATGTATGTATGTATGTATGTATGTATGTATGTATGTATGTATGTATGTTTGTTTGTGTAAGTGAGAGCGAGTGTGTGCAAGCGTTTTGTTCCAGTGCCTGTACACAGTGCAAGTGTTGGATGCGTGGTTGTATTGCACAGGTGTGTTGTTTGACATCACTTTGCGCACCTGTACTCATACACTGTAAACCACACACAGCAGGGACCAGCTGCCTAATTCACATTTTTGTGGCTTGAGCTTAGAGGTAAGTGGCCCATGCCACTGCTGGAGTGTGTATTCAAGATGGATAATCTATCAGACAGTGTCCTTATAGAAACATGTGCACGTTTATGTCATTTAAATGTAGTGATCGCTCCTCCAATTGCAATTGGAGGTGGGAACGGGGGTGGGTGGGTGGAGAAACACATGTAATAATTGTGATGTTGCAGGTAGGCTTGGCCATGTGGTGTGGAGGGATATGTTAGCCTTGGGAGGGATATGTTAGCCTTGGGAGGAATATGTTAGCCTTGAGAGGAATATGCTAGCCTTGGGAGGGATACGAAAATGAAAAAGTGTCCCAATAGTGAAATGAAACCTTACGCTTCTGCCGTTAATGGTACATTCCATCCTTCTGGTCCTAAGTGTTTGAACGTGTGGTTGTGGAAGCACTTTAAACTCTCACCCCGCTCTAACTGAGACAAATGGGCTTTGTGTGCTGTGTGTCAAAAGGGAGGTGAAACTGTATGGATTCCCCGTAGTGATGGGTCGACTACAAGGATGAAAAATGCATCTAATTGATGTTCATAACATGTATGTTGTCTTCAATTTTATATTTGTCTAAGTGTATGGCCTATCTATGGCTCATCCATTCGTAATTTGTGTTACAGTGAAGAGTCTAAGCAGACAGCTTCAATTGACTCCAAGGACGCTGCATCACAAGGGCATGCCACAAGTGGAACGCTCAGTGGATTTATTGCCAAGCATTTTGTGCCACAATTCACTGCTGAGGAGCATAAGCATGCATACACATTGATGGTCAAAGCACACTCCACAGCAATCCTTCCGGGGGGGGGGGGGGGGGGGGGGGGGGGAGAGAGATATGTTAGCCTTGGGGAGATATGCCTTTGGAGGGGGGAGTATGTTAGCCTTGGGAGGGGGTGGGATATGTTAGCCTTGGCCGGGGGGGGGGGGGGGGGAATATGTTAGGGGCGGGGTGATATGTTAGCCTTTGGAAGGGGGGGGGGGGGGGGGGGATATGTTAGCCTTAGGAGGGGAGGGGGGTATGTTAACCTTGGGGATATGTTAGCCTTGGGAGAGGGGGGGGGGGGATATGTTAGCCTTGGGGGGGATATGCTAGCCTTGGGGATATTTTAGCCTTGGGGGGGATATGCTAGCCTTGGGGATATGTTAGCCGTGTGGGGGATATGTTAGCCCTTGGAAGTGGGGAAGGTTGGTCAGTCCAGGTCACAGGTCAATGTACCCTTGTTTTAAATGTGTGAAGTTTCATTTTAAGAGAATCTTGATGTGGTAGGGTGAGTACAATAGAAGAGAGAACACTCCTCTGTGCAATACCACACATAGATACTTCAACAAAACACGTGCACGTGCGCACACGCACACACACAACACTCACTCACACACACACTCACACACACACATGCAAGCACATACATCTTCTTAAACAAAGTGCAAAATGTATGTTGACCCACAAGTCAGACAATACCCCCAGTTGGTGGCTATTAGGCGCGCTACAATCCATGGTAAATTGACATGTTAATTAAATACACAACCTACGCTATGAACAGACATGAACATGTAACACTTGCAAAATTATCCAGGCATACTACATTCTCTGTCTATCCCTCTCTAACAAACTCCAGATGGGCACTACAATCTTACGTGAGTCATGCAACATATTTTTGCCTAACACTGTGCAATATATTTGTGTGTGTAAAAGGGATTTTAAATATGCATATGCTCACTCACACACACACACACACACACACACACACACAACATAATTTCCTGTCGTGTCTGTGCAATGGGGAGGAGAGTATGTCATGTGTTTGTAGAACATGCAATGCTAATTGGAGCACAATCACTGCTACACAGTCACTACCATCACCACACTCATGTACTATCACTTTAAAGGTGTTCAACCTCCATTAAGGTCATGGGTGTGACACTTCTGCTACGACATACATTGTATTTTCCATGAAGAAGCATTTTACTTGTTGATGCAACCAACGCATTTAACTGATTAACACACAAGCTGCTCTTCACAACATAAGAATACCTGTCGCCAATTGCACAAATTCTCAACAATACATATCAATCTCCAGTACGACTGATTAATTAAGGCAATGGTGAAATTCTTTCTACAGTGGGTGCCCACGCTGTACTTCCTCTAATTGAGTTTGGGTTTGTCTCTGTGTAAGGGTGAGTTCAGAGATGCACTTTGTTTGCGATATAGCTTATCCAAGTATAAAATCAACTGTAACTCATTTTCTATAACAACTTGGGGTTTTTTTGATGACGATTTGCCATGATGGAATTAGTGGTTTCACTGCATCCTTGTTGTCAGAGGTAGCATAATGTTACTGCTTATGGACAGGTGGCATACACGGGTCGACTTCCTGCCGATTTATCCCTGCAACTCAAATGAATACTGGAAAGTTTGGCAAAACTTTATGTTTTACAGGTATTCATTTGAGTTGCATGCAGTCGCCCGAAAGTCGACCACTACTGGTGAAGGCTTTCTGCTAGTGATGGCAATGCACACCTTGTTATACGTGCAAGGGTTATTTGGAATGGGGAGGGTGCATATTTTGATGCAAGGGTTTTCCAACTTAATACCACTCCAAAATATAGTCAACGAGTGAGAGAAGTTGAACATGGCGTTTATTTACTCCATTTTTCGGCACCTAGAAGAATGGCTTGAGAGTGTTCAACTTTCTACAGGTGGCCAGCAGACATGATCTCAACCAAGCAAGAAAAGCCTTTGTAGTGAGCTGGTAATGAACTCTACTTCCTTTATTGCTGCCATAGCAGGTCATCACATTACCATCCTGTTTATGAACGTCACCTTACTCTGTTATTGTTTAGGGTAAGACACCCTCTGTCTAACCCTTCTTCTATGTTGTATATTTGTGTATACATTTAGCAGTTACTTTTTAATCAGTTAAGTCCGCCCTTTTACTAGAAATGGAACCTTTTAACTCAATGCTGCTAAGTATCGCACTGATCAAAATGCTGCCATGTAAATCTAAGTACAATAGTTCTTCTATCTTACAAAGAGTAAATCCCTGTGACTATGGAAAATGCCCACCATTGTCACATAATGATAACCATGCCATTATATAAATGGAGTATGGCACTTAGTTTTCAATGCTACAATGGTACTGGATATGAAAGATGTGAAGATTTCAATGGAACACCTACTCAAGCATGCATGGTCAATTTTAGCCGCGGACCATGCATGCTTGAATTAGGTGTCCCATTGAAGTCTTCATGTCTTTCATATCCAGTACCATTGTAGTATTTAAAACTAAGCACACGAGCAACCATGCATGCATGCTCCAGACATGCACCTAGTGGTTTATGTCCATGTCACAGACTTGAGTACTAGTGTCGTGCACTACAGATACAGATGGCAGAGCCACAAAAAAAAATTCCATGCTCACAACATGCCATTATATTTTACAACGAACGTGAGCCAGTATAGAGATAGAAGGGTGTTTTCAACAGCAACACACAAAGTTCAGGAATGGTGAAGTGTTAGTGGCACCTACAGATAAGAAATCATAGGATCCCATAACGAGTGTCATGCAGTGTTTAGAGAGAGCACTACGCTCAACAAACAAAATATTGATAACTGATGTACAAATTCAACACTCATTACCATTGCAAGGACCCACCTTGAGAAGTGTGGTGTGGATGCCAGTGGTGTATAAACAGTGTGGAATCGGCTCGAGGACAGAGCATAGATTCAGCTCACGTGTAAAGACCACCTAAAAAGCAAAGTGTTGGACAAAAAAAAAAAACCAAAGTCATGCTGCACAACGGGCTGACACTGTCGGTACCCTCCCCTTTTGAATGACAAGGTCACAGCATCAGTTCCTATTGTAGGTATCCATGCATAACGTAATCCTACAGCTGGCTGGAGGCACTGCGTGCATGTTCACAGGGAAGTGCTTTTGGTGGCATGTTTGTTGGCAGTCACAACTACATCTTGAACGCTAACCATCAGCGTCCTCAAGCCACAAAGCCAGAGGTGATGCTTTGAATGTCCCTGGTGAGGACCTTCGCAAGGACAGGTGAGAAATGTGGTTCCCGCAGACTTTAATTAAATACTAGATTTGTATTTGTAAGAAATTAATTAAAGGTTGTGTCGCATTATAGTATAAAATGACAACAAAAAAAAAATCAGCAACTCGAGTCGAGTTGCTGACAAAATGAACTTAACCCTTCCTCCTATGCAATAAATGCACAGTTTCATTTTGATGGGTCAGTGTCCTTGCTTGCATACAGTGACAAGAACTTTTTCAATGAAGCCACTTGCAAAGAAACTAGATTACATATACAGGCAAACAATACTTTCTTTAAAAAAAAAAAATTAAGCCAAGGGTACAAATAGGGTTGCAAGCCAATAAAGGTTTAGGATCTTCTGTTTTAATAGCGTTCGCAAAATTATACAACTTCTGCATAGTTTAGTGTACACAGTTTTTACGCTATATCGCTGAGCTACGGCTACCAATTCCTCCATCGCAATTAGTGGACCATGTGCGTAAAACTAAAATAGGCAGGAAAGTTCAAATTTGTATCATAACTGGTGATTGTACATAGCAAAAAACATATTTGAAATATTGATTTAGGTAAGCAGATATGCAAAAATAAAATGTATTGCTATTATGATACTTATCTGATACAATTATGTATACACTTACTGAGATAAATGTTTCAAATATGTATTATAGTATTTGATACAATATGAACTTTCCTGGGTGTGTAAGGGTGTAGAAACGCCTTGAATAGCTATTAGGGAGGGGGCGAAAATTCGTATTATCCATCATACAGTTTGAACTCATTAAGAGCGCACTCGTTATAAGCGCATTACCTCGTTAGATGTATTGAAATTTATACAAGTAAAGAAAAACATTCTCTAACGAGAAAGTTGGTGGGATATAGGAATTGGAGGCAATGGTGGTGTAAAAAGGAAGGGAACAAGGTTTTGGGAAAAGGAAAATGAGACAAAAATCCTATATTTAGCACTTCTTTTGGTTCTGTTACATTTACATGTGCTAAATATAGGATTTTTGTCTCATTTTTCTTTTCCCAAAACCTTACTCCCTTCCTTTTTACACCACCTTTGCCTCCAATTCCTATATCCCACCAACTTTCTCGTTAGAGAATGTTTTTCTTTACTTGTTTCCTCAATTTTTTTATATCATTTTTTATTTAAACAAGGAACTTCACAATTAATTATTTAATAACTGTTGTGAACAGTGACGGGCCATTTTAGTGACCATGTGTTGCATTATAGTGGCCAAGCGGTATAATCGGGCAGGCGCGCGTGTATAAGCAATTCATGAATACATATTACTATAGAATAATAATACATGAATAGTTCTACCATATTTTTTCTTTTTTAAAATTATTTTTTTATTTTTCTTTTTTCCTTTTTTTTACTATTATTGAAGATAAAATGTTGCAGAGAATATGCATGTACTTTAAAACCTTAAAACTACTAAACCATACATATAATATTAATTTTAAAAAGCATTATGTATACTAAAAACATTTGTTCCACGGCCTCGGCCTCTATGGAAGGGCCTGTGCCGGTCTCCTGTCCTCCTCCTCCTGGGGCTGGGGACGCAGGTCCTTGTCCTGGGGCAGGGCCCTTGGCCGCGTGTCCTCGTCCTGAGGCAGACCCCTTGGCCGCAGGTCCTTGTCCTGGGGCAGTTGCGGGTCCTCCTCATCCTCCTGCCTGTGCCGGCCAACCTGCCGAGTTCCTCGTTGGGAGGGGCCAGCTGTTAGCTGGCGTTCCTCCTCGATGAGGATACTACTACTTCTCGAAGACCGTCAGCCTGATCGATATTGAAAGAATCGTGAAAATGTACATCAATAATTACTTTAACTAACCATTTTTTGTTGATTTTAAGTGTGAATAATAATAGCGCACATCTATCAGTATATATACATTAACCAAATAATTCTATTCGCCAGTTTAAGATGCCAAGAAGAGGTCCATGTTAGGATCATTCTTTGAGGACAGCTGTGTAACGCGCAGATTCTTTGTAAACATGATGTTAACTTTTTTTTTGGTAAATGCTGTCATGTTGTCATGTTGGGTTAAGAAGAGGTCCACATGAGTAGGATCATTCTTTTATGACAGCTGTGCATGTGTAAGCAATTTACAACTATAGGTTATAAAGGTTATAAACATAAGGTTTTGTGCATGAATACAATTGCACACCGCTGAGTTTGTTGCCCCTTGACAACATTGTTGGGACTGCTGGCCTTGTGCGTTTTGTCATCAGATTGGCACAGAAAGCATAGGGGACGGACAACTGCATACTGCCTTTGTAGTTCCACTATGCCTTCATTCGAGGAATCACTTTATGAATAATAATAATAAACAGATAATAAGATCCTGCTGCAGCAGTCTAATCTACCAGAAGTTGGGGTCCTTGGATTAGAAACCAATACATTATCTCTGGGTGGATCAACATTGAAATATTAAATGAGTGCTATTTCTAACCAGACTAGAGCCTAGAAAATACTGTTATTTTCATCCATTTGCCATTGAGAATAGGTCCCCCGCATATGTAATATATGCGTATTATCCACTCATGGTGGGGATCTCATGAGGCCCAAGCTCACTCATTGTCGCCCATTTTAGGCATATGGATGGATGGGATCACGACACCATAACACACGCATGATATTGCTATCATCTGACATCTTTGCATCAACACAACAACAGAATTAATGAACTGGATGCCAGTGTTTATCAAGTCTAATAGCACGGTAACACAGCATATGTGGGCAATGACTGTTCTTTGACATGTCATGTATGTAAGGCCCCCCTTGTACTCTAATTGTAAATTATCATTGGGCTCATATAGGTACAATGGAATAAGCAGTACATATGATTATTCACTAAGGGATAAGCACAAAACATACAATACACATAACCACATACATGTCTAAGAGTTTACCACCACTTGCAATTGCTTAGCAACGTTATACCACATCATGCATGTCAGCTATAAACCAGTACAACACTAGCGCTTATTATAACATGCTAGAAACACATAGTTGGGTGCGGAATAAAGTCTGGTACCAAGATTTAACATATTTATTGCCTAGCAACACATTGTTTATAGTTATGTCACCATTGCAGCTGCTCTACACGAAAACGCGCGCCAAGCCATGCCAATCACACATCGTGCATAACTCACCTTTGGGTGGTAGTCTTTTTTTTTGTAGTAGCGTGTTCTCTCCGTCTCACGCTTCCCTTCCGGACGCTTCTGATATAGCGTCCTTTTCGCTGAACGCGCAGCAGAAGGGTTACTCCAATATGCACTCCTTTAGGAAACCCGATTGGTCACTGAATTGCGCTGATACTTTTGCCTCTTTGAAGCTCGCATCTCGTCGGAATTCTGTTCATAACGCTGCCTCTTAGAAGCTCGCACCACATCAGAATTCTGTTCATAACGCTGCCTCTTAGAAGCTCGCACCACATCAGAATTCTGTTCATAACGCTGCCTCTTAGAAGCTCGCACTGCATCAGAATTCGGTTCATAACGCTGACTCTTAGAAGCTCGCACCGTATCAGAATTCTGTTCATAACGCTGCCTCTTAGTAGCTCGGCTCGATTCAAGGTGAGGTCTGCTCCGTAGCTGTCACGAACAGATGCCCGCTTTATTTCAGGATCTGCTCTGTAGCTGTCACAAACAGACGCTCGCATTTTTTCAGGTTCTGCTCTGTAGCTGTCACGAACAGACGCCCGCTTTTTTTTCAGGTTCGCGGGAGGACTCTAACTCGTCGTCCTGATTTTGGATGTATTCCTCTCGTCGTTTAGCTCTCCTCTTTAGTTGACGTGGAGGCATTTTGAAAAAAAAAAAAAAAAACAACTTCGCTAGTTTGCAATCAAATGAAATCCCACCGGTTTATAACGCTGCACAATTCTAAATATACGTAATGTTGCCATGGGAACGCCTCAATTTAACACTCCGCATTACGTATGTCAGTTTTATGATATATCTGATACTTGAAGATGTCCTTCCAGGAGATTCTAAAGCGATTGGTATAATTGGAGCTCTTTAAAACCATTCCTATCCGGAGTTATACTCATCCGAAAATTAGAAGAAGACGACGAGAAGAATTGGCCTGGGGACGAGGTAAAACACGAACTTTTTGTTCTCTTAAAGCAAACAGTTTGAAGACTGGAATAAAACATTTAAATGACCGTCTTTGCCTTCTGGTTCGATAGCAACAAAGAGCTACACTATCCGTTTCTTGGTACGCGAGTTATACGCGGGTCGGGTTTTTTTAAAATGATTTCACGACCCGGGTCAATTCCTATATTGGAACTACTACCGCAGTTCCTGATTCATAGTTAATGCGGTTACCACACATTATCTATGTCTACAATGTGCAATCTATGCCCTAAGTACGGTAAGACCACAGGGAACAAACGTGGCGTACATGGTGATAATTGAGTGAAATCTTTTTGTAAGGTGAAAATGGATGAATATAATTAATAAATAGGAATTTCCGCCCTCGCTATTAATGACCCTTGCAGGTCTGGCATATACATTAAGCAATCGCACGCTATGCTCTGGAAATAACATTCACGCATTCCGGGCTAACGAAGCAAACATGTACATAGCGTTCTTTCTGCATCAGTTATGGTGCATTGAACACTCGACTGACCTTTGCTCGCTTGGGGAAATTATAACACGGATGCAGACCGCTTCGTCGCTCACGAATGTGGTTAAGCAAACACGTTTCATCCTCGGGTTTGGGGGGGGGGGGGGGGGGGGGGGGGGGGCTGTAATCATTAACAGATCACGTGCTCGGCTATGGTAGTACCTGGTTATTGGTAATTTGTATTTGAGAGGGTGAAACTGCATCGTACTTTGGCTTCATCATCATCTCATCTATCTCTCGCTAAGTCAGTGTCCGAGATGTCAACACAAACAAATGTCTGCAGACCATGCCAGCCTTTGTGTCAGGTTTTGTACAAGTTTTTATGGTTGTCAAAACCTTGCTTGTTGTAGTAAGCAACCACTGTGTAGCCAAAGTCACTTGGCCTAGTTTTCTCTCCACTGCTACAAGTGGCCATTTTTCAACGAACGCATCGACTTCAACGTACTTTCTAGACCACGCAGACAAATTCTACTCCCCAGATGGAAGCGCATAACGAAAGGAGACAGAAAGTACTTACAACGTATCGTATGGAACTGTAGCCACGCTTTTCTTCGCAATAGTATAAGCGTGTGAAGTATAGTGTGGCTTGAGCCGTGTTAACTAGTACATGTACGTATTGACATCATAGTATGAAAATAGGGGTAAAATGCCTATCTATGATTTAGTTCGTTTGTTTGGCGCTGGAATTACTCCCATAATCAGGGGTGCAATGGATATGCTGTGCTCTTTGACGATAGAGAGGAGCCTGTCGACCTTGTTGTGGATACATTGATATGTTCTCTGAAGGGTGCTAAATCGAGCATGGATAGGCTTTGCCCCCTGTTCACCTAGGAGACCAAAGCCTGCACCCGTCCGCCTTGCCCAAGGGACAGTATGCAGGAGTACCATGATGACTGGTGGTGCTGGTTTCAGTATTGACATCTGGCAATAAAGGTGCATCCATGAAACAGCAAGAACACTTCACATTGATACAACGGAAGGCTTCAAACCACCTGACCATACATGTGGTGCACACTAGTGCCCTACATGGGAGCTCCAATGGCTGGCACAGGAGCTCCAGACAGATCAGGCATTGCAGCGATCCAGGATAGCTGAATTGTTCTAAGCTGCTAAGGGGCATATCAGGTGGGTGGTGTGGTGGTGCAATTCGCCTTTGATGGTTGCAATAATAATATCAGTGGTTGTTGGACAACCGATAGATGTGGTGGTGTTGACTTAGTACCTCTTTTGGGATAACAAGAGCAAAGGAACCTATTAAGGAACACCCAACTTCCCTTGACTGATGCAGACAAACTGTGCAGGCTAGAGAGATAATTTAAACACTGTTGGATAGAGAATTCAACGGAGATTACAACCATATTAACCATAGCAAATGTTGTATGAATCCTGGTACTGAAAACTCACCTTTCGGCAAACAAACCTCAATGTATGGGAAAGGTACCGAATAAGGAACAACCACATCAAAGGGTTGTTATGTAAATACGCAGCTGCATGGGGTTTGCCTTGGGGAGGGGGGCGGGTGCTACCTGCTTAAAAATGAAATCTATCGTCTATCAACTGAATTGTATAGTCTAATTATGGCCGATAAGCGTAAAGGCTATTCTCCTGAGGTCGCTAGGAAAGCCATAGTATAAGGGGTGTGGGGATGGTGTTCGAAGCTGCAAAGGCACTAGAGCCTGAGGAGGAAGGCTGTACGTTTAATTTTATTGTGCTCGACATCAGCGTTGAATGTATATCTATAGTAGAAACAGTGCATCCAGCACTGGTTAAAACATCAGTAAACTAGTGGGTCAATCAGATTCATTTATCTGCGCTTAATAGTAAACCCATAATGTTGATTAAATTTTTAATGAGATTTAGTGTTCGTTAAATAGGGGTATTTGGTTCCTTTGCTCTACCTTTGCATGAAGAAATATTACTATACAGCTCACAATGATATGGATGTTCTCAGCATGAGCCTCCCACTCAGTGGTTGCTGTGGAGCTGTAGCAAGTGATAGGTTTGTCCACGATCTGCTTGCACAAATAGTAAAATGATACAGGGCGGATATCAAGGAGGTCATTATTAATGTCAATGCTAATGGCTCTAAAGAGACATTCTTTTCACACTGAACATTTATGGAATGCCCTCCTTTTCTTCTATTTAGCCACTAGAAGGCTTCTACAGACTCTGCAACGTTTCTGGAGCTGGTCTCTATGGTTTCCATCTAGGCTATGTGACCAAATAAACTAAAAGCAACAAAGCCGCATTATTCATAGAAAAGCAAAACCGTTTATGCGTGGTGAAAAAAAAGTGTGGCTTTATCAGAATGGTGTTTCTGTATACCTAACTTTGTATAGTTGACGATGTGGAATGCTAACCTTCTTGAGAATTTGTCTATGGTATAGTATAACTACGATACTCCATTTAAATGCAACGGTTTATTAACAGGCATTTGATGATAAAATGAACATGATACAGCTCTTTCAAAAAGCGCAATGGGGTGGTTTACGGTACATATATAGTCGAATTATGGACCCTAAGTTTAGGGGGGGGGGGGGGGGGGGGGGGGCAAGAAAAAAAACTGTACGGACCCCATCGTCTAATATTGCAGAGCTTAAAAGAAACTGCTTTTAAAATAAACATCGGACTTAAAATGAAAAGATACGAGCGATCATCCTCGGGGATCATTAAAAAAGGGCGTAGGGCCAGCACAGCCCTTTGCGGCTGAATTTCGTTCCACAAACTGTTATCGAAAATCAGCGAACCTTTGGGGCACGTGACCTATAATATAGCCGTGACCAAATATGGCCGCTACGAGTAAATGACATGTACATTTCATTTTGCATGTGATGTGCTTTTGCTTTTTGAAGCGTGTAATACTGTCGCTACTACATACACCTTGCAGCCATCCGGAAGTTCCGTGTGGCTCTCGTCCAGCTGGCCGTTGGGAAGGACAAGACCTCCAACCTTCAGAGAGCGGGACAGCTTATCAAAGAGGCCGCCAGCAAAGGTGCCAGCGTCGTTGCTTTGCCGGTGAGCCTGTGGATTACACGGCAAACACACACATGCACTCGACACACACACACACACACACACACACACACACACACACACACACACACACACACACACACACACACACACACGCACGTGTACACACAAGACGTCATAATATTGCTTTACTCCACGCAGGAATGTTTCAATTGTCCCTATGGCAATAAATATTTCCCCGAGTATGCGGAGTCCATTCCCGGCACATCTACGGATCTTCTCTCATCCATAGCTAAAGATTGTCGCATTTACCTCATCGGAGGTCAGTATTTTTCTTTTGCGGAGCACCTTATCATTGACGCACTACTTCCTGTCCAGGTTCCATTCCAGAGCGAGAAGGGGACAAGCTCTACAACACCTGTACGGTGTTTGGACCAACAGGAGCGCTGCTGACAAAATTCAGAAAGGTGGGTTCTTTCGATTTCTCCTTCCCCTGGTTGCAGTAGTTCAATTGATAGATATTCACGCTGCTGAAAAAGTATGTTATTTAATAATTGTATAAGATATGTGCACCAGTCCTGAGAGATAGTTCAATGTATAAGATATGTGCACCAGTCCTGAGAGATAGTTCAATGTATTAAAAAAATTAACAATCAAGAGCCAGACCAAGTCAGAGCTAATGCACAGGGTCATCTTTTTCCAATTCGTTACCTGCATTCTTCTGGTCAGTTTTATTCAGAAATAATAATAAATATTGTACGTAATTATTAGCAATTATAATATGGGATGCAGTGAAAAGGGATCTACCGCGTTTTTTTTTTTTTTTTTCCTCAAGTTTTCAAATTATTTGATAATCTAAGGAATACTACCTAGGTCCTCTACAACTTCCTTGTTTTGCACTGGAAATTGGTTTTGTCCTTCACTGAGTTCCAGAGGCCTGATTTTTGAACACGTACATTTTTATTCAAACGTCAACTTTGGTGCCCCTCCCCTGGAATATCACGTTAGGTCCTTCGTTGCAACAATCCTATGTATATGTATTACCTTCCTTTTTTTAAAAAACAGGAAAATTTACACAGACTAACCGCAGAACACACGATTACAACGTAGAAACTGAACATTTACTTCAGCATTAATAAATAAATTTAAAAGAAAAGAAAATTTAACACGCGGTTTACGACAGATGCGGGGAAATTTTGGGGAGTATATAATATTCATAATTCCCTCCTATAGATTTTTTTCTAAGCAAAACATGTTTTTATAATACCCCAATCATTATAGATGAAATTGGAAAAGTAAAGAATCAGAAAGCATATTCAATTGTCGTACTGCAACATTTCAAAGCCATCTCATTATCGTTTTAACGATGTACCACAGTATTCAAGTCACAGTTCTTTAGTATTTGGTTTCGTTGCTCATCAAAGCTTTTATTAGCATAATAAATAGGTAAAATGGTTATACATTAGTAAAGGACAATTAACAAAGTCGCCATTCAGGAGATACTATATCTTTCAGTTCCCCCGAGAGCGATCGTTGGCAAATGAATGTGTTTAACTTATTAACCGTGATTGGAAAGTGAAACATTTTCACTTACAATTAAGGATGGCGCCTGGGTGTTCTGCAGCAAAAGGTAAACATAGGAATGGAGCTTGCAGGACATGTAAGTCCGGTGTATGCCATGATTGCTGTAGCTGTCGACGAAAAACCCGTGGACTCCCTCCACAAGCTGATGTACGGCTGCGACCAGTAGCTAAACAGACCCGTCATCATCATCATAGTGCTCCTGCTGTTCATGTCAGCACATCTGCTATTGTTCCCGCTAATGTTTCTGCTAGTGCTACTGTTCCCGCTGATGTTCCTGCTAGTGCTACTGTTCCCGCTAATGTTCCTGCTAGTACTAATGTTACCGCTGATGTTCCTGCTAGTGCTACTGTTCCCGCTAATGTTCCTGCTAGTACTACTGTTACCGCTGATGTTCCTGCTAGTGCTACTGTTACCGCTGATGTTCCTGCTAGTACTAATGTTACCGCTGATGTTCCTGCTAGTGCTACTGTTACCGCTGATGTTCCTGCTAGGGCTACTGTTACCGCTGATGTTCCTGCTAGTACTACTGTTACCGCTGATGTTCCTGCTAGTACTACTGTTACCGCTGATGTTCCTGCTAGTGCTACTGTTACCGCTGATGTTCCTGCTAGTGCTACTGTTCCTGAACTTCCCGATGCTACAACAGTTCTTGCTGACACAACTGTTCCCGCAAATATCACTTCTGATGCCGCTATCGTTGCTGATGATCCTAGCAATTATGGAAGTCGGGATTTCATTTGCCATGTTCTTAGTCTGTTAGGTACTGAAGCATATTCTGATATAAGCCGTATGCCAAGTGTTGACCATCGAAATGCTGCTAGAGTTAAGGAAGACTTGACTGCCGATGGTTTCAGGAGGATTCAATCCATATTCTGGAAGGGTGTGAAGGGATGGGTCAAGTTGCTGCTCCCTGCCTGGAGCCTACCTGATGACAAGGTATTAAAGAAAATATTTTGTATACCAGGTGCCGAGGCTCAAGATAAAAATGAAGCAGATGCCAATGCTGGAGGTGACACTGTCATTGGATTAAGTTCCCATTCCCATGTTACAGCAAACATCATCAAAGCCATTAAGCATGAGAAATCGTTCCATACTCTGGGAGCAAGGCACCTTCTGGCTCCTCTCGGTAATTTGCCGACCAAATTCTGGCTTGAGCATCTCAATATGAAAGAATCATTGGTTGCCGAACTTAAATTTCAGGCCCAAGTAGATGCTGAGTACCAACACCATGGTCTTCCCTTACAGCAGTACTCCAAATCACTTTCTCGTATCAACGACAGTGCCATTAAATGTCTGGTGGATTTTGTCTACTCTGATGAAAATGTGACCCGGCTGGCATGGGTTGCCTGTAAGCTAAAGCAGAAGAACAAGCGATTCAGTGAACTACAATACATTTCTGCAATGAAGTCCCTTGTTTTGAAGTACGATATTGCCACAATGTACCGTAGTTACTTGGAGACAGTGGAAGAACAGATTGACCAAAAGTTAGTTGGTAAATCCCTATTCCGTAAAATTGTGCAACATATCACAGGTGGTGGCAAAAAGCAGGATGCAAGGGCTGGTGTTGACTATGTCAAGGTGAATTATCACACTGATAACTTTGCACTATTGGATATGGTAATCAAATCACTAATGTCAGGGACATACTGTGCAGAGCCAGATGAGCTTCTCTATGAGAGAAATGTAGTGTTTGACTTTCTCTCGTATGGTTACGCTCAGCATGTAAAAGAAGGTGTAAAGGCCCAGTATGAGGCAGTTGGTAGTACGGAACAGTCAGAGCATAACATCTCTCTTCAAGAGCAGCTACAATTCCATCAGTACTATGAATTGCATGCCATGACTGAATATCCAGATGACTTTGATAGATCTGATAAACAGCAAGCTTTCATAGGCAGAGTTAAAGCCCAGCTAAATGCTTGCGCTGAAATCCATGGTTGTACTGGCACAGGTGCTACTTCTCACACTCCATCCCACACACTTGATCTTGCTAAAGATCATGCTCCAAGGACAGATCACAGGATGATTGGATTCTTGGAGTGCAGTGCTTGCCGTGGTCCATATATATTTTATGACAAGTTGCGTCAAATCGCTATGGCCAAATTTGAGGAGACTGCAACCACATTGTTGTCTGATCTACTACTCACCATCCATCACTGTGAGCGTCGTACATTTCGTTATATGGCACACGTGGTGCAGAATGTTCTGCAACACCATCTTATGAACCTAGAGAGGAATAGTCTTGGTGGAGACACTATGTATGTAGTGTTTGACTTTAAGCAGAAGTTTCATTCCAAACGATTTCGGGAAGGAGGCGATGCCTACTATGGCAAAAAAGGTATGTTGTGGTTCGGTGCAGCAGCATATATAAAGCAGCAGCACAGTACAGGTTGTGGACGCTCCTACATAGGTGCCAAGAGTTATGGGAACATTGAAGAGGACCGCAATGTCACCCATACATTCATGAATGATGCAGTGGAAGATGAATACATACATGAAAAAATGCATAGTGATGATATGACAGATGAAGAAGCAGTGGATGATGAGAATGAAGAATTGGAAGTGGTGTTGGATGATGAGAATGGTGAAGTAGTGTTGGATGATGAGAATGGTGAAGTGGCGTTGGATGATGAGAATGAAGATGTGGCATTGGATGATGAGAATGAAGAAGTGACATCAGATGATGAGAATGAAGAAGTTACGTCTGATGATGATGAGATTGAAGAAATGGTGTTGGATGATAAAAATGAAGAAGTGACATCAGATGATGAGAATGAACAAGTGACATTTGATGATGAGATTGAAGAAGTGGTGTTGGATGACGAGAATGATCATGAAGAAGGAATGAATGATGGGAAAACCAAGAATAAAGATGTCAGTGCAACAAGAAGTGATACTGGTAATGAATGTTTTCTGCATTTTGTTGACGGTATTGTTGATGGTGATGAAAAGGCAGATTCGTCAGTTGCTTTGTCATGCCTTGAGGCAACTTTTCATGTACTATGACAGCACTTTCCCCATGTCAGAAAGGTAATTTTGCAGAGTGATAATGCAAAGACCTTTGGCGGCAATGTGACCACACAGCTTTTACCATTAGTAGCTAAGGCTGCGGGTCTCGAGTGCATTGGATACTACCACAACGAAGCAGGTACAGGGAAAGATGTGTGTGACACACACTTCTCACACCAACAGGCTAGGGTTAATGCATACATTAGTGAAGGCAGTGGTGGAAGGAATGTGTCAACTCCTAGACAACTGGTTGCTGCTCGTACAGCAAAGCTAATAAAAAATACCACAGTATTGCTCTTGAAACCAGATTTCAAGGCTCCATTTCGCACAGCAACTCTTAAGACCATTTCAGGGATTGCTGGCTTTTATGCTTCTGAATACACTGCATCAACCAGTGTCATTAGTGACATTGAGCAGCAGGTCACAACACTGAATTTGTTTCGAAACATGGGACAGTGTATTCCCTTCTAAGACTATGACCATACCAGTAATCCAGCCAGCATCAATGGATGTGAACCCCTTTCAACAAGCTGGTGTTAATTTTACTGGTGTGACTGTTGTCATGAGCAGTGATCTGCATAGTGACATGGCTGTATTAATTAAGGCCCAACGTCGTTTTACACGTCAGAAGAGGAATAAGAGCAGAAGTGAGCAGAAGCGAGAGAAGAAGAAAGAAGATGCTGCTTTGAAGCTGGGTGAGGTCAAGAAAATATATCCCCAGTGTAATTCATGCAAGTACCATTTTAAATCAGAGGTGTTCTAAATAAGCATGCATGTTGTGGCACATTCCAATCCAAAGATGCTCTCAGTGTAGCCATGCACTATGCAGATACGATCCTTGCCACAAGGGATTTCACTTTGTCAAGTTGTATTGCTAATATGTCAACCTTATTTTCTTCTCAACACACTTCACCATATACTACATTCGAATGTAATTTTCGAGTTGGATGGGCCCAAGTACGTAAGGCCATGCATCCAAAATTCAGCAGCAGGGTACAGCAATATATTGCTCACTGTTGGCAAGAAGGAATAGCTAGTCGTGCCAAGGTTTCTGCAGAAGCAGTCATTGTACGCCTAACTGACGAACAGATGGCAGGAAGAATTCGATTAGCTGAGGTGCCTGTTGTTGGACAAGTACGGACATCCTACCAGGCCATTGGGCAATCTAAGGATGTGCCTAATGGGTCAGCAAAGGGGAACAAACGAAGGGGTCACCTAGAGAAGGATCTCAGCAATGACAAACCTCAAAAAAAGCAGAAGATGTCACACATCACATTTGATTGGAGCAAACCACTGCTCAAATGGTCGAAGCCTCAGCTTCAGAGTTATCTTGCTGAGCACAATGTAAATAAAACTGGAAACAAGCCAGAGCTTATTGAACGAGTAAAAGCGTGCGTGCATAAAACTGTGTAATTTTACATGCTGATATTGACAATTTGACATGCCCACTTGGGTATTTATATGCATTGCTAGCCAATATTCCATTGGCATTTTATGGATTTGCGTGAAGATTAAGCAAAACAATTCCGTTATTCTAAATCCAAAAATGGGCGTGGCCCGCCGCGCCGATACACTACATATATACATATATCGATGCAAACAGAGAAGCGAATGTTAAGAAACGATTTTTATACACACATTAGATGAATATAATGGTACAAGTAGTGAAATATACCAGGAATTGGCCAGTCCCTGGTACGGCATGTTTGCGGAGTTGTTCGACAATACGAGCCTGTATAAAACCTGGGGATTTTTCCATAGGGCAGTCGTAAATATGTACTGAGCGTCAAAATGCTTTATATAGATAATACTGCAAGAAAAAACGTGCGACTCTACTAGGAGGGAATTATTCATTTTATGAATATCCCCAAAATAATCAAGATTTCCCCGCATCTGTCGTAAACCGCGTGTTAAAAGAAAAGACTGATTTCTAAGAAATCACATGAAACTGCTTACAACCGTTCCTAACCAAACCTAAGGTATCTGAGGCATTAATGGTCCAGGTGCGAATTGTGAAAAATTCATACATATTTATTTAGGTATATCGTATGAGAATTATGAAGTTATTAAAGTCAATTCCGATGACCATCGTTACAATTTTCGCATGCAATTAGAATTGTGCACTTACTTACGATTACAATTGCTGGCCCAGTTTTAAATGCATCAAGGTTAAGAATTTTAAAAATGTTTGCCATACTACAGATGCATCTGTTTGATATCGATGTTCCCGGGAAGATCAGTTTTCATGAGTCTGAGACACTCTCTGCTGGCAGTCAGTTCTCCACATTTGACACAGGTCAGTGTAGCACTCTTAGGGGGAATTCCCTGGAATTCTCACCCTTCATTTGTGCCAAATGGAAGTTATCGACAAAAACCAGGGGTTGAATGGTATTCAATATTATATGAAATGGATGAGGTAGCATGAAGCATTCAAAACAGGAAGTCCATAGCACTTAACCTTTCAGAAGATATATTGGAAGTATTTAAAACTTGATATCTGCCATTTTACATTGCACCTACACACAAGGGGTAAGAGAAGGGAACCTTGTATTTGGGTGCTATGTAGAGTTATGTAGTAGCATGTTCAAAATATGAGGTTGATAGCACTTACCTTTCAGAAGTTATATTGCATTCTTTTTTATATAGTATTAAATAAAATACTATTGTGAACAATCAGTGGAGGATCCAGGTGGAGGGGGGGGGGGGGGGGGTTCCTTTGAGGTCTAAAGACCCCCCTCAGCCCGACTAGCTATGAATAATTAATTTCATACGTGTATCAATGAAGCGTTCAGTGAGTAGCACGCAATTTAGTGTTCCGGCCAGGAGCGGGGGTGGGGGTGAGGTCTAAAGCCAAGACTCTCCAGTTACAAAAATCAATTTTGCATGCATGGTTATTTAATAGTATTGCGCGATCGAGCAGGAAGTAAGTGATCAAAGGATGTGAATGGAATGCATCTCAGATCCTTTTCCTCAGGAAACAGGTAGAGCTACAAGTATATGTATAATACTACCCCTGAGTTACAAAGCAATCTAATAGGATAGGCAAGCGCATTAGAAATGTCCCCAACAAGCTTCTCTGTGCGTCAAAATGTTATGACGTCTGATCAGAGGGAGGCAGAGGAGGGAGGGAGATGATGAATGGAGGGAGAGAGGGAGGGGATGAAGGGAAAGGATGGAGGGAGAGGAGGGAGGGAGAGGATGGAGGGAGAGGAGGGAGGGAGAGGATGGAGAGAGGAGGGAGGGAGAGGATGGAGAGAGGAGGGAGAGGATGAGGAGTAAACATTTATGATATACGTAGTGAGTATTTATTACAACAGGTTTGAAAATCTAACCACAGCAATCAAGATTTACTTTATAGGGCATATCTCACACAGATTTGCAATGCACTGTTATGTAGCTCTAAGTAAGCTCATATTATGCTTGTCAAAATTAATTAACTATTATGTTACGTAGCACAACTGAAGCCAAAAGTATCAAGATACTGTAAATACATCAAAAATCACAGTGATTTAACAAACTCGAAATAAAACAGATAAATCTGGTAGTAGTGTTACTAGTGCTATTATAGATAAGCCCCTTCAATAAAGCAGATACTATCAGATAATATTTCTATGACAAGCACCACCATATATGGACAGGGTGCATTATTTTACAATAAACCTCTCACTATTTGGATTTGATTTGACCCAAAGCCTTGTCAGTACGTCTGAGTGGTGCAAGACCTTTGCCTGTTCCAGTTGTTTCCCTATTACATTACAGGTGGAGGACTTTCTGAACTCCCTTCATAAAAGAAACTAGCATGCTGATGAAGGTACATCCATCTCCGCTCATAGCATCTTCTTTTTGATAGGAGAGAAAGCTTCCTCCATCTTATCTAGCTTTTGACTGATTTTGCCTACTCTCAGTAGATCCATTCCTGCCATGGAACCTGCTATATCACTTGAAGTAGTTGCTTATAACTATAGAATCATTGGAAAGAGGACATCAAAACTCTTACTCACATTCACTGCTGCATGTTTTATTTTTTACATCTGAAAGCAATTCAAATTTAGAAGTATAAAGCACTTTCACTTATAAGTTAATACACAGTATGCAATCTTTGTCAATTTATTAAGAAAATGGAGTGCCACAATGAGTTACAAAACTGTTTATGAAATAATATTAATGCATGCTTCCAGTGTCCTGGCACCTGAGGGACTGTGGAGCCCCTTAACTACATGCATGCTTGTTTGGCAGGTAACAACACTCTTGATCTATTCCCATATGAGCGCTGGTAAAATGGTGATTGTTTTCCATTGTACACTAACAATTCGTTTTGCCTCTCAGTGCGTTGAAATAAACTAACAGACACTAGCCACCATCGTAGTCTTAAACAAAATTTGTTGATGAGTGGAATAATTATACTGCTCTATCTAAACAATGGCTAATTTGCGGTTACTGCATCACCTCCAAACTCAACCCCTTCCCCTCCACAGCTCAACCCCTTCCCCTCCACAGCTCAACCCCCTTCCCCTCCACAGCTCAACCCCCTTCCCCTCCACAGCTCAACCCCCTTCCCCTCCACAGCTCAACCCCCTTCCCCTCCACAGCTCAACCCCCTTCCCCTCCACAGCTCAACCCTTCCCCTCCACAGCTCAACCCCTTCCCTCCACAGCTCAACCCTTCCCCTCCACAGCTCAACCCCCTTCCCCTCCACAGCTCAACCTCCTTCCCTCCACAGCTCAACCCCTTCCCCTCCCCTCCCTCCCCTTCCCTCCCCTCCCTCCCCTCCCCTTCCCTCCCCTCCCCTCCCTTCCCCTCCCCTCCCCTCCCCTTCCCTTCCCTCCATTGCCAGTAACAATTTTGTTGTGAACTGTCCTGTAAATATAATCTGGTTGAGTGTTTGTATGTTGTTATTGGCAGCATGCACAATGAAACGACAGTGTCCAGCAAATCATCCATATGGGCAGTTTTTCAAAAAAAATTAACGTTTTCAAATTTTTCAGGACAAGCAAAAGAAAAATAACGCTCGCATTGAAATGTATATGTACGGCTAATTATAAATTCATTGATAGTCCAATTTTGAATGATAATTTCATAGAGGCTGTTTACAGTCCACAGAGAATCACGAAGGTGATTATGTTTGACACTGTTTCCATATATGATAACCATCAGAGCATATCCTTTCGCCTCTACATAAACTATACTGAGTGCCGTGTTCGGATGGGGTTAATGTTAGGCCTGCAACGCCTACGTACTGTGACAGTATTCATTGGCAGTTGTGAACACACACGCGCACACGCACACACACACACACACACCCTTCTTCCTTTCATCTTCCTTTCATCTTCCTTCACTTGTATCTTCAAACCTCCTGTGTTCATTCTGTTTACGACAATCCTTGTTCCACCTGCATTCTTCATTAATAATAAACTGTTTGAGTGGCAAATTAGAGTTACAAATATAATGATAGAGCCGTTATTTTGTCTGTCACGTGATGTGTGGGTGGGGCCAAGTGGGAGGGGAGGGTGACCAAAAGAACTCATGACCTGTTTATCATTGGGAGTACTGCCTTATGTGGCAAGTGATTTGCCCTAAGTGTATTGATAGCTTTGACACCATTCAGCATGACTTATTCATGGCCTGTTGGTGGTTGTGTACATGTTGGTACATGTTGTGTTAGTAACCCTTTGCATAGCCCTGTAGCATAGTCCACACCTCTCCCTGTTAGTCCGTACCTCCCTCTGTAACATAGTCCATACCTCCCTCTGTAACATAGCCCATACCTCCCTCTGTAGCATAGTCCACACCTCTCCCTGTTAGCCCATACCTCCCTCTGTAACATAGTCCCACCTCTCCCTGTAGCATAGTCCATACCTCCCTCTGTAGCATAGTCCATACCTCCCTCTGTAGCATAGTCCATACCTTCCTCTGTAACATAGTCCCACCTCTCCCTGTAGCATAGTCCATACCTCCCTCTGTAGCATAGTCCATACCTCCCTCTGTAGCATAGTCCATACCTCCCTCTGTAGCTTAGTCCATACCTCCCTCTGTAGCTTAGTTCATACCTCCCTCTGTAGCTTAGTCCATACCTCCCTCTGTAGCTTAGTCCATACCTCCCTCTGTAGCTTAGTTCATACCTCCCTCTGTAGCATAGTCCATACCTCCCTCTGTAGCTTAGTCCATACCTCCCTCTGTAGCTTAGTCCATACCTCCCTCTGTAGCATAGTCCATACCTCCCTCTGTAGCTTAGTCCATACCTCCCTCTGTAGCTTAGTCCATACCTCTAATGGCCCAAGCCAGATTGTCAAAGCGATTGAGATAATAGTAACCATCTATATCAATAGCTTCACTTTGACGCTCTGATTTGGGACCAGAGAAAAAGAATTGTATCTCAGCAATTTTGGGCCAAGCTCCAAAGGACCTGTGCAACGAGCATGCACTGTCAAATGTAAAAGGAATGTTAAAACTGGCAGAACATGAATCAATACACCATGATAGACAATTGTACCCTTGAGAGGACGCCCAGTACATTAGACATTAAAAGCGCAATGCATTGTTAATACATATGTATATACATGTACACACGTTAACTACCACCAACTCATTCCTACACAGTCACACCATCACCACACATCTACACAGTCACTACATCACCATACACCTAGTCACTACCATTACCACACACACTACCATCACCACACACCTAGTCACTACCATCACCACACACCTAGTCACTACCATCACCACACACACCTACACAGTCGCTACCATCACTACCATCACCACCACTACCATCACCACACACCTACAATCACCACACCTGACCTACACACCATCACCGCACACCTGCACAGTCACTACCATCACTACACAGTCACACAATCACCACACCCCTACGGTCACTACCGTCACCACATCTATACTGTCACTACTGTCACTACCACCTATTCTATCACTTCTGTATGTCTTGACTGACTTATTATACCATGATGTAATAATTTCTATTTCTAGAGTGGTGTAGAGTTGGAGTAGGTATCTGTTATGACCTGAGGTTTAAAGATCTGGCATCAATCTATGCACAGCAGGGTGAGTGGGTGTATTTGTGTGTGTGTGTGTATGTGCGTATGTGTGTGTGGTTTGTGTGTGCGTATGTGTATGTGGTTTGTCTGTGCATATGTGTGCGTGCGTATGTTTGTGTGCATATGTGTGTGCGTGCGTATGTGTGTGGGCATGTGTGTGTGCGTGCGTATGTGTGTGTGTGTGCATATGTGTGTGGGCATGTGTGTGTGGGCATGTGTGTGTGAGGTCAGTACATGGCTTCTGCCGTATAAGATTATTGTACAGGAAGTGGGAAATCATAGTACCGTTTTGCTGTTCATATGGATGTCTGGTTTGTTTTGTAGCTTGTTCTCTGAGTTGGGTGTGCATGTGTGTGTGTGTGTGTGTGTGTGTGTGTGTGTGTGTGTGTGTGTGTGTGTGTGTGTGTGTGTGTGTGTGTGTGGTGGCAATGTGTTTATGTAGTTTCTAAGTGGAAGTAATGACATTTACAGCATGCAAGATATCAGGCAATGTGCCACAGGTCTTCCTCCCTCCCTCCCTCCCTCCCTCCCTCCCTCTCTCCCTCCCTCCCTCCCTCCCTCCCTCCCTCCCTCCCTCCCTCCCTCCCTCCCTCTCTCCCTCCCTCCCTCCCTCCCTCCCTCCTTTCCACCTCTCATTTCTGTTCCCCTCCACTTATTTCCTCCCTTTCTGCATTGTGGCTATCTTCACTGTTAGGTTGCCAGCTGCTATGCTTTCCAGGAGCATTCAACATGACAACTGGTCCTGCCCATTGGGAACTATTGCTGAGAAGCAGGTTTGTATAGTATGTATGGTCAATTAAACATGTGTGTGTGTGTGTGTGTGTGTGTGTGTGTGTGTGTGTGTGTGTGTGTGTGTGTGTGTGTGTGCACATGTTTTGCACCCACATAAATACAAGCACATCCCACCAACAAGTCACAACTCGACATGTGCACATGCAATGTATGCACCCAACATAACACACATACGAACTAACCCCACGTGCATGCACACACAAAACGCAGGGCCCTTGACAACCAGCTCTATGTGGCAGCCATTAGTCCTGCGAGGGATGAGACCGCTTCCTACGTTGCTTGGGGCCACTCCACTTTAGCCAACCCTTGGTGGGTGTTCCTCACTGCTGTGTGGTGGTGCAAAGGGGACTGTTGTGTTAATAATATGTGTGTGTGTGTGTGTGTGTGTGTGTGTGTGTCTGTGTCTGTGTGTGATGGCTGCATTGTAGTTGTCACATTGCGGTGAGGGTATTTACACATCAGAGTATGTGTGTGTATGTATGAGATGTTATGTTTATAAGCAATGTCTGCACTCTCCCCTCTCTTACAGGGGTGAGGTGGTTGCTAAGGCCAGTGAGAAAGAGGAGATTGTCTATGGGGAGGTGGATCTTGAGTTCTTGGAGAGTGTGAGGAGGCAGATACCGGTCACACAGCAGAGGAGGCAAGACCTTTACACCCTGTCTTCACAGATCACTCACTGAGTGGTATTAAACTCATTGTACATGCGCAGTGATCGTGTATAAATTATATTATGGGTTGTCATGGCAATAGTTAAAGCGTTGGTGGGTAATGGCTTCACACTCACTAACGTTCATCTATAGAATATGCAACAACTAGAGCTGATGAGCGGTAATATAAATATATTTCCTTCAGTCATGCATTCCACTCTCATTGGATGTCGAATAGCGTGCGCTCCCCGATAAATCGGGCCTTCAGACAGGAAAGTTTTCTTTTTTTTAAAAAGGATTTAAAAATCACACAAAGGAAGAGGAAAAGAAACATTAAAATTTAACATGAAGATATATGTACACATGAACTAAAAGCTAACAAGTGAACGTGTTTTCTCCTATATATACATTTTATAACGTGCCCGTGCATGGCCTCAAGACGATGGTGCAGCAGCCGATGTCGCCTCTTTGGCCTTTGGCTGGCGAGCCTTCTTGGGTTTCTCTACCTTCCAGCGGCAGGACAAGTTGTCCTTCTGGCCTCCCTTCAACTGCTCGTCCACCTCCGCGTTTCCAGTTGGCACCACGCCCCCGTAGTGGTCTCCCAGTCTGCCGCGGATGGTCACGCCCGCTCCCTGAGCGTCGCCCGAGTAAGCCGCCGCGAAAACCTTTTGCCCGCTCCGCGTACCGCCCGCGGTGAGAGCACCGATCTCGTATTTCCCACCCTCCTGCGGGCTCTCAGCGAAGTTTTTGAGAGGGACGGGGTTGCTCCACTTGCCCTGACCTGCCATGATGCCTGTATTAAAGTTTAAAGTAAAAAGGACATATAACTTTCAGAGAAGAAAAGGATTTTTTTTTTTAATGCGCGAAGAAGTTAGCGTAAAGCTTTGGGAGTTGTCCCAAGCCTAACTAACATCTCTCTTGCACAAGCTGGAGGTCATCACCTCCCACCATCGTCTCCCTCCCTTGCTCTAACTATTTCCTTACGCTGCTAACCGGAGGCTTTCTGAAAAACACTTACTAAACAGATCTAGAAACGGTCACTTACGTTGCAGATAAAGCTCTTTGTTCGAAAAGATGGTAAACGCCTTCAAAACTGCTGTACCAAAATTTTGGCGCCAGACACACCCTCACTAGGAATGTCATTAATGTGCCGAAAGTAGACTTCCGGAAATAAGTAACGCGATGCAAATGGGAACGAGGACTAGCATATATTGATGTTCGAACTGAAGACAGTGTACCACACGCAGAGCTCTTGGAATTCCGGCATTTTAAGGCAAAATTTTGCTGTGAGGAGGGCGTATATTCGACAGTGTACTGCATAATAACGTTAGTGGGTAGTTGTCAAGCTTTCTAATTTTTTATTTATTTTCCGTGCCTGAACTGTGGAGTTTCTCCCTCAAATGGTCACCATGCATCAAAGAATTGACCCATAGCACCAGTGCTAGTCCTTGCATGCACCATAGCGACGAGAGTCTTAGACTGTGCATGCACCATAGCGACGAGAGGGTTAGACGTCCGTGCACACGCGCGCGCGTCCGTACTAGTGCGTGCGTGCATATGGACTTGCCAAAGAAAGTAACTAAGAGGGGAGTACTAGGGTCCTATCCTTGAACTGAATTGGGGGCCCCTCCCTCGTGGAATGGACGAATTTGATTACACATGTATAAAGGAGGGTCCCACACCCAAAAGTAAGAGGATCCAGTTCCATTCCAATTTTTACGATGATGAAAATTTGAAAATTGAAATGAGGCAGCATGCGTTAAAATTCAAGTATGCAATTAAATTATTTTACACAATAGGAAATTGAACGCGCGACGGAAAAATCAATGATGCACGATGCCAAAATTGAGAAAATTGCATAAATTTGGTCAAAAATTAAAAATTTCAAGTATTAGAAAAATAAGGGAATTGAAGAAAATTGCGTGAAAATTGATCGAAAATGTAAATTTTAATACATTCGAAGAATTGAACGGCACTTTTATCCACGGACCCAAAAGCTTGTAGAGCTAGCAATTTCCAAATCTACAATCTACTTCTTTATATGCTTAGTGCAAAAGACCTGTCTTACTACCCCCTTCTTTTAACATGTTGCTCTGATCTTCCCAACATTACTTTTTAGTACTTTAAGTTGCTTTGCGATTTACCGCAAATACATCATTTAGCAATGCAGTATTGATTGTATTTGACAATCGTTGAAGAATTGCAAGAAATTAAAAAAAATTTCTGAATTAATAACCATTTCTACAGTAGAATGAGATTTTGGTTTGTTCTTAGATCTTATGAGTTTGCTAAAAATTAAATTCAACTTGCGTCCTACGCATAGGACGATAATCTACGCGTAGGACAACGGGAAATTAAAGGTTAAGCGACCCATATAATGGACGGCCACCACCTTCTGTTTACTGCGATTAATTAGTCTGTCCTTTCTGTATTACATTGTATTATCAGCGTTTTTCTAAAATCGCACCACGCGTATCGCATGCATCCTTGAATGTCAGTTAATATATCGTTAATTATAAGTCCAAACGTTAACGTATAAACTACGTGCATGCTCTACGAGAAGGGAATTGTCTTTCTACTTATTAGCTCTTCTCCGAATATATTTGTATTTGCTTCCATAAAGCCCAGACACTGCTGCCCAGCAATCAGTGCACAAGATTGTCCAGTTCCTCTTCATAGATGGCGATGAGTAGAAGACTGATGACGGAGATGGCAATGCCAATGTTAGCCATGATGAAGATGACGGCTAGCATGTAGCCCTTCTCAGTGTTGTGGATGATGGTCGGGAGCTAAACAGTAGAAAAAATCTTATTTACAATCATGCTGTTGGAAGTGGTGTGTGTGGAGGAGAGTTGGTGGGGGCTCCAACTCTCTACGTACTTGGATTGCCTAGCACTAATCAAAATACAGCATCTGATTTGTGTTGTAGTATGACAGACTAACCTTATTTAGGGTGAATTTACATGCACCAATATTTATTCTATGACTAAATTATTTGCTGGAGGCTTACCCTAGGACCCAGGGTAGCAATCCTCCTGGCTGTGCCCACGCATCTTAAGTCTCTACCATTCCATATCCTCATTTAAGTCTACACACACACACACACACACACACACATACACATACACGCACACACGCACAGATACACACATACACACTTCCACTCTCCATTAGTTACCAAGGTCTGCGCTATGACCATGTATAGGCTCCTACGAATATATTCATGCCTTGATGCAAGGAGCATGTGGTTCCAGGAATATTGGAGTGTCAAATTATCTACACAGTTATCATGAATTGCATACATAAGCCTCCAAGTTCATTTCAACAGAGGTCATGCCCTCACCACTTGAGAGAGACAGCCAATTGCATGTGTGGATGCATAATTGTGTGTGTGTGTGTGTGTGTGTGTGTGTGTGTGTGTGTGTGTGCATGCAATAACATACCAAGTCCACAAGGGATATGTACAGAAATATCCCAAGGGTGGCTGTTAGTATCCAATTCACAGCCACTTCGCTATTAGTTCCTATAGCAACTCCGACAAAAAACCCCACTATTGCTGTAAGGCCGTGCAGAAAGTTGAGCAGGAAAGCTGTGTACCAATTCATACCAGTTGAGAGCAAGATGGCAAAGTCACCTGGATGGGAGAGAGATTCCAGAGGGAGGTGGGCATCATTCAGGAGAATTGTGTGTGAAACTTTGACGTGAAATACGTCCACACTTCATTGCATCGATGTATAAATAACATGGTCTCAACACATCAGAGCCATATCCAAATGGACCTGCATACTGTTGTAAGGAGGGCCACAGCCATCAACAATCAGACTACATAACCACAGGCCCATAAAAATGGGCCTACTGAAACAATAGAATGCCCGTGCAGAGGCGTATACAAAGAAGTAAACAGGATATTATTGAATATTTGTATGTAAAACATTGATATAACCGATAATATCCAGAACCATGCCTGTAGACAAGATGTTTGATATTTCATGGACATGCACGCATATAATGATAAGTACAAAGTGTGGCTATCAGGAACTACGATAGTAGTTCCTATATAGGAATTGACCCGGGTCGTGAATATCATTTATAAAACGCGACCAGCGTATAACTCGCGTAGTAAGAAACGGATAGTTTAGCTCTTTGTGCCTATCGATCAAGAAGGCAAAGGCGGTCATTTTAATGTTTTGTTCCAGTCTCCAAACTGTTTGCTTTAAGAGAACAAAAACGTTCGTGTTTTTCCTCGTTCCCAGCCCAATTCTTCTCCGTCGTCGTCTTCTTCTAATTCTCGGGTGAGCATAACTCAGGATAGGAACGGTTTTAAAGAGCGCAAGTTATACCAATCGCTTTAGAATCTCTCGGAAGGACATCTCTAGGTATCAGATAAAGCATAAAACTGACATAGTAATCATTACGTAATGCGTAGTGTTAAATAGAAGCGTTCCCATGGCGACATTTACGTATATTTAGAATTGCGCAAACAAAAGAGGAGAGCAGACGACGTGTTAGAATTCTCCTGCGTTCCTTACAGTGATCCCAAACAAAAGCGGGCGTCTGCTCGTGACGGTAATTAAAGCGGAGGGGGAGGGGGCACTTGCTAGCATTAATAATGGATAAAAAATGATAATTAAAAAATAGAGGAAACAAGTAAAGAAAAACATTCTCTAACGAGAAAGTTGGTGGGATATAGGAATTGAAGGCAATGGGGGTGTTAAAAGGAAGGGAACAAGGTTTTGAGAATAGGGTAATGAGACAAAAATCCTATATTGAGCACGTGTAAATGTAACAGAACCAAAAGAAGTGTTAAATATAGGATTTTTGTCTCATTACCCTTTTCTCAAAACCTTGTTCCCTTCCTTTTAACACCACCATTGCCTCCAATTCCTATATCCCACCAACTTTCTCGTTAGAGAATGTTTTTCTTTACTTGTATATATGGGGCATGTAATGTGTTCCAAGTGAAGGAGAGAAAGAGAGAGAGAGTGAGAGAGAGAGAGAGGGGGGGGTGGGGGGGTGGGGGAGGGGAGCAGACAAAAGGAGTGCAAGGATTCTGGTCCCTGATGTTATGTTTTTGTGCACAGCACATGTCAGGGTCAAAGGTCAGGAAAGGACTTCTGAACTAAGGGTTAAAAGACATAAGTAGCAGTGTTTTCTGGATGGAAGAGTAAGTACACTCTTACTAGTCTTAATCGCGAACACTATTGTAACTGAACACTATTGTAACTGAACACTTTTGTAACTGAACACTTTTGTAACTGGTATCATTTTATTTCCTGTAAGGTTGAACATGTTTGCAGAGGCATTTGCGGTTACGGAGATACGCAGGAGCCTTTTTTCCCTTTTTCCGATGGGGGCAGAGGTTTATAGGCGGCACCTTTGTTTTGTGCTTGTTCAGGCAGGATTAGTACCGATAAAAAAAATAAAAACTATATTAAACGTGAGTATCCATGGCTACTCTGTGTATTGCTAGACAGGTCCCTTTCTCCTGTGCATATACAAAATGTAACGCCAATTGACACATTGGTATTTTGACCCATCCCCTTATAAGGATATAGACACATGACTGACAGCCCCATGGCCAGGACCTTACCCAGCTCATGGGGAATCTCATGGAGTACTATAGCAATGGCCGTGCTGATCCCAAGGGAGAGGCTTGAGGCGATGGCCGCACCCAGTGCCACCCCATCAGTGAAGTTGTGGATGCTGTCTCCCGTGATCAGCAGCCATACGAGTGGCTTGAACCTGCACACGTTCCAGCGGCTGTACTTGTGATGAACTTCCACCTGTGTGGGAGGCCGAATAAAGACACACCATTAATATTCTGGTCTCGACAGCACCATCCCAAATAAATGATCATCACCCTCCCCTCCCCTCCACCACCTTAACCATAACCACCACCAGAGGGAACCGCGGTGAACACTTCAACTCGCCTTAGGATCATCAGAAGTAGGTTTACCTCCTTCCTTCATCTGTAGAGAATAAGACAGTACAGCACATTCATGCATCAAGACACACACACACACACACACACACACACACACACACACACAAGTTGAAGCAGCTTTTGCGATGTACAAAAGCGTATTGTGAATTAATTAATTCTCATTCTTTTTAAATGGTGTTGCAAAGCCGAGAAGTAGAGACAAGAAACATTGGTAGTAATCATGTTGTTGAAAATGTCCTGTGTCTCACAGAGACATCCAGGGTGGTGCAATTGCCAGCCAGCGGACCAGGATTTTCAAATCCAGGGTGGTTGCAAGGTTTATCAATGCTGGAAATTCAATTCCAGGCTGGGTACACCATGAACTCACATGGTTTTTGGACAAAAACCATGCTAGATTTTGTTTGCCAAACCTGTCTACACATATCTGTCAGTGCAGGAGTAATGATAAATGAAATTTGGGTAAAGATTATTTTAATTGAGAAGGAAAAAACCCATGTGACTTCAACATCATGCAAAAATATTTCAAGTTATGTTACTTTCACTGTGAACGCAAACATATTTGGCAACAAACATACTTGGTATGCCTGTATGTAGCTAGTGGTATGTCTGTATGTAGCTAGTGGTATGTCTGTATGTAGCTAGTGGTATGCCTGTATGTAGCTAGTGGTATGTCTGTATGTAGCTAGTGGTATGCCTGTATGTAGCTAGTGGTATGCCTGTATGTAGCTAGTGGCATGTCTGTATGTAGCTAGTGGTATGCCTGTATGTAGCTAGTGGTATGCCTGTATGTAGCTAGTGGTATGTCTGTATGTAGCTAGTGGTATGCCTGTATGTAGCTAGTGGTATGTCTGTATGTAGCTAGTAGTAAGCCTGTATGTAGCTAGTGGTATGCCTGTATGTAGCTAGTGGTATGTCTGTATGTAGCTAGTGGTATGTCTGTATGTAGCTAGTGGTATGTCTGTATGTAGCTAGTGGTATGCCTGTATGTAGCTAGTGGTATGTCTGTATGTAGCTAGTGGTATGCCTGTATGTAGCTAGTGGTATGCCTGTATGTAGCTAGTGGTATGACTGTATGTAGCTATGTATGCAGCTAGTGGTATGCCTGTATGTAGCTAGTGGTATGTCTGTATGTAGCTAGTGGTATGCCTGTATGTAGCTAGTGGTATGCCTGTATGTAGCTATGTATGTAGCCAGTGGTATGCCTGTATGTAGCTAGTGGTATGACTGTATGTAGCTAGTGGTATGCCTGTATGTAGCTAGTGGTATGCCTGTATGCAGCTAGTGGTATGCCTGTATGTAGCTAGTGGTATGACTGTATGTAGCTAGTGGTATGACTGTATGCAGCTAGTGGTATGCCTGTATGTAGCTAGTGGTATGTCTGTATGTAGCTAGTAGTAAGCCTGTATGTAGCTAGTGGTATGCCTGTATGTAGCTAGTGGTATGTCTGTATGTAGCTAGTGGTATGTCTGTATGTAGCTAGTGGTATGTCTGTATGTAGCTAGTGGTATGCCTGTATGTAGCTAGTGGTATGTCTGTATGTAGCTAGTGGTATGCCTGTATGTAGCTAGTGGTAAGCCTGTATGTAGCTAGTGGTATGTCTGTATGTAGCTAGTGGTATGCCTGTATGTAGCTAGTGGTATGACTGTATGTAGCTATGTATGCAGCTAGTGGTATGCCTGTATGTAGCTAGTGGTATGTCTGTATGTAGCTAGTGGTATGCCTGTATGTAGCTAGTGGTATGACTGTATGTAGCTAGTGGTATGACTGTATGTAGCTAGTGGTATGACTGTATGTAGCTAGTGGTAAACCTGTATGTAGCTAGTGGTATGTCTGTATGTAGCTAGTGGTATGCCTGTATGTAGCTAGTGGTATGACTGTATGTAGCTAGTGGTATGTCTGTATGTAGCTAGTGGTATGCCTGTATGTAGCTAGTGGTATGACTGTATGTAGCTAGTGGTATGACTGTATGTAGCTAGTGGTATGACTGTATGTAGCTAGTGGTAAACCTGTATGTAGCTAGTGGTATGTCTGTATGTAGCTAGTGGTATGCCTGTATGTAGCTAGTGGTATGACTGTATGTAGCTAGTGGTATGACTGTATGTAGCTAGTGGTAAACCTGTATGTAGCTAGTGGTATACCTGTATGTAGCTAGTGGTATGTCTGTATGTAGCTAGTGGTATGCCTGTATGTAGCTAGTGGTATGCCTGTATGTAGCTAGTGGTATGACTGTATGTAGCTAGTGGTATGACTGTATGTAGCTAGTGGTAAACCTGTATGTAGCTAGTGGTATGTCTGTATGTAGCTAGTGGTATGCCTGTATGTAGCTAGTGGTATGACTGTATGTAGCTAGTGGTATGACTGTATGTAGCTAGTGGTAAACCTGTATGTAGCTAGTGGTATACCTGTATGTAGCTAGTGGTATGTCTGTATGTAGCCTGTATGTAGCTAGTGGTATGCCTGTATGTAGCTAGTGGTATGACTGTATGTAGCTAGTGGTATGACTGTATGTAGCTAGTGGTAAACCTGTATGTAGCTAGTGGTATGCCTGTATGTAGCTAGTGGTAAGCCTGTATGTAGCTAGTGGTAAGCCTGTATGTAGCTAGTGGTATGCCTGTATGTAGCTAGTGGTATGACTGTATGTAGCTAGTGGTATGCCTGTATGTAGCTAGTGGTATGCCTGTATGTAGCTAGTGGTATGATTGTATGTAGCTATGTATGCAGCTAGTGGTATGCCTGTATGTAGCTAGTGGTATGTCTGTATGTAGCTAGTGGTATGCCTGTATGTAGCTAGTGGTATGCCTGTATGTAGCTAGTGGTATGCCTGTATGTAGCTAGTGGTATGCCTGTATGTAGCTAGTGGTATGTCTGTATGTAGCTAGTGGTATGCCTGTATGTAGCTAGTGGTATGCCTGTATGTAGCTAGTGGTATGATTGTATGTAGCTATGTATGCAGCTAGTGGTATGCCTGTATGTAGCTAGTGGTATGTCTGTATGTAGCTAGTGGTATGCCTGTATGTAGCTAGTGGTATGCCTGTATGTAGCTAGTGGTATGCCTGTATGTAGCTAGTGGTATGCCTGTATGTAGCTAGTGGTATGCCTGTATGCAGCTAGTGGTATGTCTGTATGTAGCTACTGGTAAGCCTGTATGTAGCTAGTGGTATGTCTGTATGTAGCTAGTGGTATGTCTGTATGTAGCTAGTGGTATGACTGTATGTAGCTAGTGGTATGACTGTATGTAGCTAGTGGTATGACTGTATGCAGCTAGTGGTATACCTGTATGTAGCTAGTGGTATACCTGTATGTAGCTAGTGGTATGCCTGTATGTAGCTAGTGGTATGTCTGTATGTAGCTAGTGGTATGTCTGTATGTAGCTAGTGGTATGTCTGTATGTAGCTAGTGGTATGTCTGTATGTAGCTAGTGGTATGTCTGTATGTAGCTAGTGGTATGCTTGTATGTAGCCAGTGGTATGTCTGTATGTAGCTAGTGGTATGTCTGTATGTAGCTAGTGGTAAGCCTGTATGTAGCTAGTGGTATGTCTGTATGTAGCTAGTGGTATGCCTGTATGTAGCTAGTGGTATGCCTGTATGTAGCTAGTGGTATGTCTGTATGTAGCTAGTGGTATGCCTGTATGCAGCTAGTGGTATGCCTGTATGTAGCTAGTGGTATGTCTGTATGTAGCTAGTGGTATGTCTGTATGTAGCTAGTGGTATGTCTGTATGTAGCTAGTGGTATGTCTGTATGTAGCTAGTGGTAAGCCTGTATGTAGCTAGTGGTATGTCTGTATGTAGCTAGTGGTATGCCTGTATGTAGCTAGTGGTATGTCTGTATGTAGCTAGTAGTATGTCTGTATGTAGCTAGTGGTATATCTGTATGTAGCTAGTGGTATGTCTGTATGTAGCTAGTGGTATGTCTGTATGTAGCTAGTGGTATATCTGTATGTAGCTAGTGGTATGTCTGTATGTAGCTAGTGGTATGCCTGTATGTAGCTAGTGGTATGCCTGTATGTAGCTAGTGGTATGTCTGTATGTAGCTAGTGGTATGCCTGTATGTAGCTAGTGGTATGTCTGTAAGTAGCTAGTGGTAAGCCTGTATGTAGCTAGTGGTATGTCTGTATGTGGCTAGTGGTATGCCTGTATGTAGCTAGTGGTATGCCTGTACGTAGCTAGTGGTATGCCTGTATGCAGCTAGTGGTATGTCTGTATGCAGCTAGTGGTATGTCTGTATGTAGCTAGTGGTATGCCTGTATGCAGCTAGTGGTATGTCTGTATGTAGCTAGTGGTATGTCTGTATGTAGCTAGTGGTATGCCTGTATGCAGCTAGTGGTATGCCTGTATGTAGCTAGTGGTATGTCTGTATGTAGCTAGTGGTATGCCTGTATGCAGCTAGTGGTATGCCTGTATGTAGCTAGTGGTATGCCTGTATGTAGCTAGTGGTATGCCTGTATGTAGCTAGTGGTATGTCTGTATGTAGCTAGTGGTATGCCTGTATGTAGCTAGTGGTATGCCTGTATGCAGCTAGTGGTATGCCTGTATGTAGCTAGTGGTATGTCTGTATGTAGCTAGTGGTATGCCTGTATGCAGCTAGTGGTATGCCTGTATGTAGCTAGTGGTATGCCTGTATGTAGCTAGTGGTAAGCCTGTATGTAGCTAGTGGTAAGCCTGTATGTAGCTAGTGGTATGCCTGTATGTAGCTAGTGGTATGCCTGTATGTAGCTAGTGGTATGCCTGTATGTAGCTAGTGGTATGTCTGTATGTAGCTAGTGGTATGCCTGTATGTAGCTAGTGGTAAGCCTGTATGTAGCTAGTGGTATGTCTGTATGTAGCTAGTGGTATGTCTGTATGTAGCTAGTGGTATGTCTGTATGTAGCTAGTGGTATGCCTGTATGTAGATAGTGGTTAGCCTGTATGTAGCTAGTGGTATGCCTGTATGTAGATAGTGGTTAGCCTGTATGTAGCTAGTGGTAAGCCTGTATGTAGCTAGTGGTAAGCCTGTATGTAGCTAGTGGTAAGCCTGTATGTAGCTAGTGGTATGTCTGTATGCAGCTAGTGGTATGTCTGTATGCAGCTAGTGGTATGCCTGTATGTAGCTAGTGGTATGCCTGTATGTAGCTAGTGGTAAGCCTGTATGTAGCTAGTGGTAAGCCTGTATGTAGCTAGTGGTATGCCTGTATGTAGCTAGTGGTATACCTGTATGCAGCTAGTGGTAAGTCTGTATGTAGCTAGTGGTAAGCCTGTATGTAGCTAGTGGTATGTCTGTATGCAGCTAGTGGTATGCCTGTATGTAGCTAGTGGTATGCCTGTATGTAGCTAGTGGTAAGCCTGTATGTAGCTAGTGGTATGCCTGTATGTAGCTAGTGGTATGCCTGTATGTAGCTAGTGGTATGCCTGTATGTATCAATGGTATACCTGTATGCAGCAATGGCATATATGTGTATGTCTCAGTACAATTTTTAAAAAGTGCACACACAATTACGCTACCATTCTAGTGACAAAATAATGGATGGGGGGATAAATAAAATATTTAACCCACACATGGGAAATGTGTGCACTTAAAATTGTGCCGACAACTGGACACATAGAACATGACCTTGGCATCACCAGCAGCTCAAATGCAACGCCCACATAACCACAGGCACTCACCTTGACTTCACCATTCTCAATTTGGGAAAGCCCAAACTGATCGGTGGGCGGCGGCTTGTGATCGCTTGTATCATTTGTTGCAGTATGAACTTCCTGACTGTTTGTGGGGGCGTGGTCGTGGGAGTGACCATGGGAACCAATGGCCTGAATAAAAAAGAGAGTGAGAGTGTGCACCGGCTTACAGGTGATGAAGGTGGGTGGAGTGTGGGGGTGTGGGGGTCACCTTTGAGCTCATGGCGTGCATGAAGAACTCCAGTACAAAGAAGACGTACACAGCGGCTATCAACAGACACACTCTCCATGTGTGGATGTTCGGATCAGCATTGCTGGTGGTGGTGGTAGTGGAGTTGGTATCCTCACTATCGCCATATAACTGGGAGAGGGTACACGTCAACAGCATATTTTATCTTCATGGTACTATATTCGCATACAGAAGCATTTTTGCTTGTCTAAATAAAATTATAGCCACCTGGTGGATGGGTTATACATTAAAGGGTTTGACGTCTTGGAGGGTTAGGGTTAGGGTTTGACGTCTTGGAGGGTTAGGGTTTGATGTCTTTTGGAGGGTTAGGGTTAGGGTTTGATGTCTTGGAGGGTTAGGGTTAGGGTTTGATGTCTTGGAGGGTTAGGGTTAGGGTTTGATGTCTTTTGGAGGGTTAGGGTTAGGGTTTGATGTCTTGGAGGGTTAGGGTTAGGGTTTGATGTCTTGGAGGGTTAGGGTTAGGGTTTGATGTCTTGGAGGGTTAGGGTTAGGGTTTGATGTCTTGGAGGGTTAGGGTTAGGGTTTGATGTCTTGGAGGGTTAGGGTTAGGGTTTGATGTCTTGGAGGGTTAGGGTTAGGGTTTGACGTCTTGGAGGCATATCATTTTGAACTGAACGTATCATGTGCTTTTCAAAAAAGGAAGCAGAAATAAAAATCCAACTGCATTCTATTGAGTGAACTAGAAGACTGAGAGGGGGTGTGGTCTGAACAGGAAACCATCTAAGTAATGGATTGCGTCCATGTAGGTATGACAGACTTCGGCAAAGTGATTGGTGGGAAAAGTGTAGACTAGGGAAGGTGTAATCTATGGCAGGTGTAGACTAGAGTAGGTGTAGACTAGGGCAGGTGTAGACTAGGGTAGGTGTAGACTAGAGTAGGTGTAGACTAGGGTAGGTGTAGACTAGAGTAGGTGTAGACTAGGGCAGGTGTAGACTAGGGCAGGTGTAGACTAGGGCAGGTGTAGACTAGGGCAGGTGTAGACTAGAGTAGGTGTAGACTAGGGTAGGTGTAGACTAGGGTAGGTGTAGACTAGGGTAGGTGTAGACTAGGGTAGGTGTAGACTAGGGCAGGTGTAGACTAGGGCAGGTGTAGACTAGGGTAGGTGTAGACTAGAGTAGGTGTAGACTAGGGTAGGTGTAGACTAGGGTAGGTGTAGACTAGGGTAGGTGTAGACTAGGGCAGGTGTAGACTAGGGCAGGTGTAGACTAGAGTAGGTGTAGACTAGAGTAGGTGTAGACTAGGGCAGGTGTAGACTAGGGCAGGTGTAGACTAGAGTAGGTGTAGACTAGGGCAGGTGTAGACTAGGGCAGGTGTAATCTATGGCAGGTGTAGACTAGAGTAGGTGTAGACTAGGGTAGGTGTAGACTAGGGCAGGTGTAGACTAGGGCAGGTGTAGACTAGAGTAGGTGTAGACTAGGGCAGGTGTAGACTAGGGCAGGTGTAGACTAGGGCAGGTGTAGACTAGGGTAGGTGTAGACTAGGGTAGGTGTAGACGAGGGCAGGTGTAGACTAGGGCAGGTGTAGACTAGGGTAGGTGTAGACTAGGGCAGGTGTAGACTAGGGCAGGTGTAGACTAGGGTAGGTGTAGACTAGAGTAGGTGTAGACTAGAGTAGGTGTAGACTAGGGTAGGTGTAGACTAGGGTAGGTGTAGACTAGGGTAGGTGTAGACTAGAGAAGGTGTAGACTAGGGTAGGTGTAGACTAGGGTAGGTGTAGACTAGGGTAGGTGTAGACTAGGGTAGGTGTAGACTAGAGAAGGTGTAGACTAGAGTAGGTGTAGACTAGGGTAGGTGTAGACTAGAGTAGGTGTAGACTAGAGTAGGTGTAGACTAGGGTAGGTGTAGACTAGGGCAGGTGTAGACTAGAGTAGGTGTAGACTAGGGTAGGTGTAGACTAGGGCAGGTGTAGGATAGGGTAGGTGTTTACATATTGGTGGCTCTGTCTGCTATAAGTACATGTAAATCGGACAACAATAACATTGCTCTGCGTTAGGCTCCAAGACTAGTGGCCTTACAGAACATTCTAATCAGGTGCTGTCTCTGTGCTGGTCAAAGATTGTCAATAAAGATCAAAAAACAGCTTTTGAACCAAGCTTCAACAAAGATTCACCGTTTTTTGTTGTTGATATTTCAAGGGGAAATGTAGCTTGGAGTATGGAAAGTATGTTTCACATTGCGGTTTGAAATCCTATTGGAAACTAGAGAGAAACCATTGGTTCAAGCTTACAATTAACTCAGAAGGAGCAGAAGGAAGTGTGTGAGAAACACCACAACAAATGACCCGCTTCATGCTTCATCATTCAGAATGGTGCAGTTCTAGCCCATGATGGCACTGGAGAGACCAGTGGGACATGCTTCCAGAACCATATCTCAAGCAGAAAGGAGATACTCCCAACTCAACAAAGAGGCCTTGCTATTGTTTTTGAGGTTATCAAATTTCATTCTTGCCCTCCGTTGTCCATTGACCTTTTATTCTGACCATTTACTCAATCGGTGAGCATAAGGTACAAAACAATCTGAACTTGTCAAGAAACACACACGAGATCCAGTATTGCCACGGGTTTGTCAGTTTGTCCTTAAAGGATGGACAGAAAAGAAATTGGGGGAAACTTTTCTATCCATACAAGTCTAGGAAGAAAGAAGTCAGTGTCCAGGCTGGAGTGTTGTTGTGGGGCTCTCGGATTGATGTCCCTCCCAGAATGAGAAGTAACTTGCATGTTGGATGAATTACACAAAATGCATCAAGGGATTGTGAAAACGAAAGCCCTGTGCTTAAGGATTATGAAAACAAAAGGCCTGTGCTCAAGGGATTGTGAAAACGAAAGGCCCATGCTCAAGGGATTGTGAAAACGAAAAGCCTGTGCTCAAGGGATTATGAAAACGAAAGGCCTGTGCTCAAGGGATTGTGAAAACAAAAGGCCTGTGCTCAAGGGATTATGAAAACGAAAGGCCTGTGCTCAAAGTGATGTGCAGTGGCCCACAATGGATTGTAACCTAGAGAAATTGGTTTTTTAAAAACCTGTGACACTTGTCAGTTATATGTCATTTTACACCACCTACCTGGGAAATGGCCAAACAACCTTGGTCCAGGTTACAGGCTGATTTCGCCGAGTCATTCCGGGGGCGGATATTCTTGCTGGTGGTAGATGCTCACTCAAAATGGCAAGAGGTTCAAGTGATGAAGTCCATACATGGGCTACAGCAGAAGCATACATGGGCTACAGCAGAAGCACACATGTGACAATTGTGAGCAAACACGTTCATTTAAAAAAGTTGGAGAGGAAGTTTGGTTAATGGCTTTAATACCATTGGACTGTACCAGCAGCAGAACCGTTATTGCATAAAATCAGTTTAGCCGACAGTGCAGCGTATGTTAAAGCAAGGGGTCAGAGTTTCCCAGTACCAGCTAGTGACCCTCAATTAGAGATTGTAGCAAGATGCAGAGCCTGTAACTCTGCCAAGTCTAGAAGCCATTGAGAATACAGGTGGCCTTATCCCTGAACAGTGAGGTTCAAAATTAAACACCTCCAAAACACAGATTCCAGAATCAAGGTAGTACTTAAAACTTTTTAAAATCTCATCAAGCTTCAAAAAAAGCATTGAACATATTTTACAAAAGGAAATGCAGCTCCCCATTGAAAATGAAGTAATACCACATGAGGAGTATGTTTCACATTGCGGTTTGAAATCCTTTTGCAAACAAGAGAGAAGCATTTTAAAACCATTGGTTCAAGCGTACAATTAACCCAGAAGGAATAGAAGGAAGTGTGTGAGAAAACACCACAACAAATGAACCACAAGTTGGCAGTAAAGTCAGTAAGGAGAACACTTGTCAAAAAAAAAAGTAAAGATAAAATACTATATAGTTGGCTTGTCCATATATTATAATCAGACACATTGACATTAGTAAATATGAAAGGAACAAGATAAAAGTAATGTTAAGAGACTGAAATTTTGCAACTGCTCTGACAATAATATGTATGCAACAGGCTTTCCATGATATAGAAACTACATTTAGTTTCAGTCGCCATTCTCTCTGGTTGGCAACTTGCTAGATATCACGTTATAGAGCTTTATGTTCATGCCATTTTAAGCTTAGAAAAAACTCAAAGAGCACATGTTATTAGGAGAGAGCATTGTGAGTTTTTGTAGACTACCAGAGCCGAGTAAATGTCTAGGGGTGGACAAGCAACGGTTGTGGCAGTACCTCAAGATCAAGAACCTTCACGAGCACACCTCAACTAGAACACCTGAAGTCACAAACACACCTCCACTAGTACACCTTCACATGCACACCTCCACTTGCATACCTTCATATGCACACCTTTCCCCACCAGTGTACCTTCACATGCATACAACCAAGTACCTCAGGAAGGATGTGCAGCACTGCATCAGCGAGGAGGGCAAAGCTGGCAGACCCCATCATTAGTGCGTTGATTGGTTTGTACAGAAAGTAGAGCTTTGCCCCCGGCTTCATGCAGGGGACGAGGAAGAGAGCTAACAGTGATGTCCCACTGACTGCGATGGACAACAGGAAACCGTATCCATAGGCTGCAGGTGAAGATGATGGTGGTAGTACCGTAAACTACCTGTTAGAACCCCCCCCCCTCTCTCCGCCCCCAATGCACGAGATTGAAAAAAAAAGGGTACTTTTTAAAATCACCGTAACTCAGTAACCCTTACGCTAGCGCTTACCTTTTTCAAACTTTTGTAGGACTACCATTCCTTTCCAGGAAGTTTGAAAAAGGTAAGCGCTAGCGTAAAGGGTTACTGAGTTACGGTGATTTAAAAAAAGTACCCATTTTTTTCAATCTCGCGCGTTGGGGGCGGAGGGGTTTCTAACAGGTAGTGTACGGTAATGTTTGGTTGAGTGCAGGTGGAGGTGATGGTGGAGGTAATGGTAACGGATGGTTGTGTGAAGGCAGAAGTGATGGTTGCAGCACTGGATGGTTGTGTGTATGTGAGGTCTGTGCACACATAAAATACAGTGCAGAAATGGAAAGTAGTGAAGCTCAATGATACAGACAGAAGGTAGAGATGGCTGGCAAAAGAGAGCAATACCTTAATGTCTGCGGTTAGGGGTTAACCCTTACCACTTTGGAGTTAATCCCGACAAATAAGAACTAAAAAAACAACTTTCTCAAACTGATGTTTAATAATTTTTTTAAGTAGTTCTAAATGTCCAAACTAACCGCAATTTTGTATCATAAGGTGAAGGTGAGAGTATCATAAGGTGAAGGTGAGAGTATCATAAGGTGAAGGTGAGAGTATCATAAGGTTAAGGTGAGGGTATCATAAGGTGAAGGTGAGGTATCATGGTGAAGGTGAGGTATCATAAGGTTTAGGTGAGGGTATCAAGGTGAGGGTGAGGGTATCATACAGTGAAGGTGACGAGGGTATCATAAGGTGAAGGTGAGGGTATAAGGTGAAGGTGAGGTATCATAAGGTGAAGGTGAGGGTATCATAAGCAGGGGCGGATATAGGAATGTGGTGAGGGGGGGGGTCCGACATGAAAATTGATGAGATTGAGGGGGCGTGCGCTTCGTGCACGAATTTTTTTGCGACACACACCCATTTTATCCAAACGTACAGGATTGGGCACGGAGGCAATCACTTGCACTCCATTAAGTTCTAGTTTCCAGGTTATTTAAATGTTGCTTGGGCTATTGTACAAAGGCGCATCCGTTATGCGATTGAGACGAGAGCAACATGATACACCACACGGCTGTTTGCGGCCCATTCAATGTTGGAAAATAATACCTACGCCCGAAATATTGAAACGATGACATCATGCATCATGACCTAACCAAGCACTTTGTATTTTCGAGCTATATAAGGACTGTACTTGTTGCACCGACATGTAACAGCCATTTTAGTATAGACATACCATTTATCTATCCATCGTATAAATTTTGTGCCACAACTCTGTAGCGCCCGCTAGCTATAGCGCTCACAAGCTGAGTACCTCAGTTGGATATCCTCCACAAGGAACTGAACAGTGGACCACTGCCAATTTTCCTAGGAAAAAGCTAAGCGTGATTAGGTAGCGAGCGTATAGACTAAGTGCAGCCGGCTGAAATGATGGCGCTACAGATCGTCAAATATCGCTGATTTTACAAGAGTTTTTAATGCCGTGTCAAGCATAACGATAGGTATAGTCCTGAAAGTTCAAGTTTCGTTGATTGTGGTATTGCTGCCACATCTTGTGACACGATGTTGATAAGGTGCTCCATCACACACTGCATTGTAGTTCTGCAACTGCATCTCTAGGCATATGATAATCTGTGCAATGATGCATGGTATGCATACATGGATTTGACTCCTTGTTCTGCAAGCCGGAAGGAGACTGACTGAATCCTGCCACTTTTCCACACACCTAGTGCATGTGATGAAGATGATGTTAACTAGGTCATTATGGCATTACAAGCTAAAGGTTATAAAGTCATGCAGCATTTATACTGGCATTCAATGTTGTTAAAAGGCAGTAAGATTCAATGATGCATGTTGAATCAGATATATAATTTGATAACTAACGTTCACAGTGAGTGCATAAACTTTATTGATGTTTCAAGGTGTCAGGTGTGAAACCTGGTAGGTCGTTGACAACTTTAGTGATGGAAATGCATGGCGTTTTGATATTCCAATGCTTTGGAGTACATAGTGCCTGATAGTGATCAAGTAGAAACCTTTACACCTGCAATGTATAGTACACATTATTGTGCCTCTCCTCCCTTGCAGAGGTCCAAGCTTGATCCATACCATGTACTTCATCACTGGGGATTTAGTTGTCATGCAGGGTGAGCCTGTAAACTATGTATAGCGAGTTGATTTATAAATATCATCTTATTTAAGCTATCCATGCACCCAGCAGCTTTTCCATCAATGTGGAACATATAAAGGTGTCTTCTTGTATCTTCTTTCTGCCAGAACAATGGCAGTAAAAAAGGAGAGCTATCTCAACCCGGCCCCTTTGAGTTTTCTTGCCTCTGACCTCTCCCTGGAGATATAGTTTGTAGTAGAAGCCTTACATGCCATTTACATGCATGTATGTATTAGTAAGAGCAAAGTTGTTTTAGATTTTTTGTAGTTGATTGTTTTGGGTGTTGCGCAGCTAATGCCAAGTGATTGCTAGGCCAGCTAGCTGTGATTGATAGGCCAGCTGTGATTGCTATGCCAGCTGTGATTGCTATGCCAGCTGTGATTGCTATGCCAGCTGTGATTGCTAGGCCAGCTGTGATTGCTAGGCCAGCTGTGATTGCTAGGCCAGCTGTGATTGCTAGGCCAGCTGTGATTCTTGTTCTGCACTCACTGTAATCCCCGACTCCACCAATGATGCTTCCTATTTTAATCACTGATCACTTAATAGATTTTAATTCTCAGATAGTTAGTACTTCCCTGAGATGCACAAGGTTCACTCTGGAGACCTTCATTACAGTGATGTCATGCTGACTGATGTGGTTGCTAAGGCTTGTGGATATTCCCTCACAGACATGCATGTAAGGAAGAGTCAAGCTATTCTTTGACTAGGTTTGTGCCATTGTTGATATTGCAAAACATCTAGGGTCTCAGATGCCATATACAGATCAGAACATCTGTAACTGATTCAAGCCTTGATGTCCTTGGAACATTCACTCTGCTGCAATGTTTAATACCAAGCTATAGGTGTCCAGGGTAATACTGTTGTGTCATAACAATAGGGACGTATTATACAACTGCAAATTGATGCAGCTCCAGAGGCTTAGGCGCCTACCTCTCTATAAACATAAGCAAAGAGAGAGCACAACAAATACTATAGAATTGCATGAAAGTTTGTCACCTGCACGATGTATGTGAGTGCATTGTGCAGATTGACAAGAGCATTAAATGTTGGTGTGAAATAGTGCTAATGTACTTTTAAGGCTTAATAGCACACCCTTAATTAATTAGTTGGCCTGGTGAACCACTCCTTTCCACTGGCATGCTTTGTGGACATGAAGTGTTACAAAACTGACCCATGTATAAGCATAGCATCATATTTATTGGCCAATGATAATTAATATGCATTAATATCTTACACTTATGTTTTGGCTATTAATGAAGTAAATAAGACAAACATTTGATATACTAGCATTTAAAGTCATTGCTTGCAGAAGCTACACTATTAGCTGGGCTTTGGGGATACATGGCTGCATCCTCCTCAGAGTGAAATGCCACACCATGCAAGGCCTTAATACTGGTATTTGGTGTTTTTTTTTCGCTTGCTCTCTTAAAAGACATGCGTTTTTCACACTCTGCAATGCAGCTGAACGTGTTGGCAATGGTACACCATTGTACGTGTCATGATTATTCATAGAAAACAGGCAGCCCGTTCAGGCCGAAAACAGCCGGCCGTGCTTAGTGGACGACATAAACTAACTACTTGAAGCTTTCACATTGCCTGTATGTCAAACTTATATGTGGGAAAATTGGCAGCTACATGCAATTCGCGCATCTTTCATACCAATTCGATCTTGCCGTACGTCATATATGCCTATGAAAACGTGACGCTTGTATTAATTGGAAAGCGTAATTTATCGTTTCAGGTGTGTGACTTAAAGCCAGATGATTGCTGGTACTACTGCATATGTTTATAATAACACCAGATGTAAGCATCTTGCAAGGCACATCGTTGAACATATGGTATCGATAATGAGGCTAACCGCCATGATTTCAACACCATATACCGTAACGCTCTAATTATCAAACTAAATGTCCAGCCTCAAACAGCCGTGGCCATTTAGTATTGTGCGGCAAAGCGGACAGCAGCTGAACGTACCTCTCGCTCGTTTAGACCCAATACACACGGAGCGATATCGCCAACGATATCGCTGGCGATTCCTGCATTTTGTCCGTAATTTTTTCGTAATTTAATAAATTACGGGGGGGGGGAAAGAGAAATCCGGGAATCGCCAGCGATATCACCCCCGTGCCTATTGTTTCATCGCGGTCAGCAAACAATAAAGACACGTGTATAATGATATTCATACACAAATGATACAATAATGACATTCATGCATGGCCCTGAGGGACCCCTGGAACCCCCCCCCCCCCCCCCCCCTGTATTCACCACTGATAAGGTGAAGGTGAGGGTATCATAAGGTGAAGGTGAGGGTGTCATGAGATGAGGGCATCATAGGCCTTCCTTGATAATAATGAGGCACTTGGACTACGTCAAGGTCAAGTGCCAATACGTAGCAGCATACCTTCAGCTTTGGAAGGTGGTTTGATCGTATCACTGGTGGCATTATCTGCCTCCAGACTGCTCTCCACAGGAGAGACTGGATGCACGGTAGCTACCAGCAGTTGCCTGCAAGCGACGTACACACCGCGACACGATGAGCAGCTGGTGTTAGTGGTGCCATCGAAACCTTAGGAAAGATACATAAGCTCATGATTCTCTACCACCTCCCCCCAACACACACACACACTATCACACACACACACACACACACACACACACACACACACACACACACACACACACACCTGTGGCCCAGCGCCGCCAGTCCTCCTTTTTATATATCCTGTGAGAGCCCTCCCCACCCCCACCCTCCCTCCATCCGCCAGTGCATACATTTGTAGGCGCGCGCATGTTACCATGATATCATTCATTGAATTCACGAAATGTGGTATCACCTAAGGTGACTTTGGCCCCCCCCCCCCCCCATTCCTACAGTACGCCTATGTCGGAGACCGACAAATAAATACTTAGTGAGCTCCGGCGTCCTCTCCCGTAACAGATTACAGATTCAAGCGAGGCATTGATCCCGACTCACTGTGCGCATTTTCTAGCCGACAGGTAGCTCCCGAGGAGTTCGTGATGATCAAGCCTGCGGTGGAGATCACGCCGCGTGTTAGAAATAGTGCATCCGATCAGCGGAACCTACCAGAACTGGAAGCTAACACAAGACAAGGGACGATAGCCAATACGCAGAGCCAGAGATAATGGCAGAGCACACGGGACTGCATAGCTAACTTTACGCTCGTCCAGGCCAATATGACGCAATATTTATTGCTAGCTCGTTCCCAGACCATACAGCTCTTTCCGGTATGTTATACGATTATCTTTAGGCTGCTCAAGTTGTCATGAAATATTCTACGGCCCTAGCATGCCGCCATAATAGTGAAAACTTAGAGCTGCCGTCGTGTGCATTACTGACGCATATTAGACTGAAAATGCAGCGCAGGATTCCGTAACACTCCTTTACCCGATAAGGGGGGGGCCCTCGGCACTGAATAATGAACTTTATGAATAATAAATTTAATGCACGTAAAAATGAAGCGTTCAATGAGTAGCACACGATTTAGCAATATTGGGTAAAGTAAAGCCTATTAGTTATTTTGCAATATTATCGCGCGATCAAACGACGTGAATGGATTCTTTAGGAAACTATGTGTATAATACTAAGGTAAAACGTGTGTGACGTTTAGGCCACGCTTCAGTCGGTCACAATGCGTTACCAATTGAATTACTGAGCAGTAGGCACCAGTTAATTCTCTCGTCGCTATTCACGCAAGCCTCCATTTCCATTCCACCTTTTGCTATCCTCAGAGCCACAAATCTTTGTCTATGTGAGTCTCGCACCAAGTGGAGGAGTGGAGTTGGTATGGATGATGGTACACACATCCAAGCATAGCTTGGTTCTATAGAATAGCCACTGGAATCTCTAATAAAAATTGGCGCTCCTCCCGCTCCCCCCGCCCCTCCCCCCCTCCCAGAAGGTCGGGCTACGCCCAATAGCATACATGTATATTGGACCACTTTATGTGGGGCATAATAACGTTCTGACCACAGTAGGCTATGAACAATTATTATATCATACAGGGGACTACCTTTTCTGTGGAAAGTATGCAGCATCAAAGCGTTCAGAGGCCTTGAAGTTGTTATCCAGACTGGTAGAAGTAGGGGCATCGGACCCTCAGGTTGCCTTGATTCGGCTTCGTTTGGGTGGGAGCTACTGTAAATTAATCCAATTGGCTAGAGCTACCCCGCCAAGTTTAGTCTCAGAGGCACTTCAGCTGTTCGATGTTGAGGTTAGGCAGTGCTTCGCACAGAGAATAGCTGTAGAAGTTACGGATTGTGCATGGCAGCAGGTCCAACTGAACCTAAGTCACGGAGGTCTTGGGCTTCGCTCAGTTTCCCACCACTCCTCAGCTGCCTATATTGCCTCCCTTTGTGCTTCTGGCTTTGGTGATGCACAGAATCCACACCTAATCTCACACAGTTGATCTCTTCAACAAGCTTGACTCCCTGTCTGAGGTAATCTCTGTGGATGCCATCACTACCTCACCCGTCCACCAAAGGGTACTGTCAAAGAAACTAGAGGACCACCAGTTCTCTTTGTTATTGGAAGTATCATCACCTGCCAACAAGGCTCGGCTGCTCTCTGTGTCAGCACCTCATGCTGCATCCTGGCTACTGGTCACACCTTCTCCTGGCCTCGACCTGCACCTTGACCCTAATGAGCTGCAAATTTTCATCCAATGATAGCTAGGGATAGACACAGCTAGAGGCTCCTCGTGCTCTCTGTGTCCTGGCTTAGCTCTTGACCGCCTTGGCAACCACTCTACTACCTGTAAACGGGGTGGTGATGTCGTTACCTGCCACAACCATCTGTGTAACGTGATTGTTGAGTTTTGCCATTGTGCCCATCTTGGAGTGAGAGTAGAGTCGGGCAGTGGTATTACACCAGACTTAAGCCGCACCCAGCCTGCGGATGTACTTGTTCTCAATTGGGAGAGAGGGAAACATGCTGCCCTTGACATCACAGTGACCTCTCCCTTAATCCCTTCTATCCTAACAGCAGCAAGCTTGTCTGAAGGGGCTGCAGCGGAGGAGGCGGAGGTCAGGAAGCACAAAGCAAATGACCCAAAGTGTTCAAAGCTGGGTTGGGTGTGAATCCCACTTGCGGTAGAGACTTATGGAAACTGGGGTAGGGAAGCCCAATCTACTTTCTCTTGCCTAGCTTCTCACCTGGCCATCATCACCTCTTCCCACAAAGGTAAGGTGCTCACAGAGCTATACAGCAGGCTGAACTTCACCCTGGTTCGGGCCGTGGTTAGAGCCTTGTTGGCAAGATGTGTTCCCTCCCTTGGCCTCCAGGATATTGTTTGAATTTTCCTACGTAATGTGTTGTTTACGTATTATTGTTTAATGTGTTGCCATATATATTGAGCATAATAAACAAGTTATCATATGATAAAAATTAATTATAAAACATACAATATTTGATTTCTGCAAAAAAGCTTTGTTTGAACCCAAAACTGCAGATATTATAATCAGTTGCAAGCGAGACATTTGATGCATGGGGAAGAACAGCAGACCAGTTAGTTTTTTTTTTTTTGTTTTCCACAACTTGCAGTATGTCTTGCGGCACCGGTCCACTAAGGCTACCGTGCTGAATTCCATTTAGGGCAGGTTAAGTATCTTCTTAGTTCGAGCCAACGCTCGTGCTTTCATTGCACGGTCCAACTCAGAAGCCACAACATTGGACCTGCTTGAGGGTTAGGGTGTTGTTTTGTCATGGTTGTTTGTATACTGTATTAATGTATATTTATTATTAATAGTGTTTCAGAGGGCTCCCCATGTGCACTATGCGCAGGTAGTACACTTGACCACCTTGGCCACCATGCAGTTACTTGCAAGTATGGTGGAGACGTGGTAACTTTGCATAACATGATTAGGGGCATCCTGGTGGAGACATGTCATCGGGCTCACATAGGGATTAAGGTGGAAGTCGGCAACAACTTAAGTAGAGACCACAGTAAGACCCGTCCAGCTGACATACTACTTCCTAACTGGTTTTTGGGCAGAACTGCAGCACTAGATGTGTCCATCACCTCACAGCTAAACCCTGTTATCTTGTTGGAAGCGAGAGTGTCGGCCACAGCTGCTGCCCAGGCCACTGAGTCTAGGAAACACCACGCCAATGACCCCAAGTGCACAGATCTATGTGTCCCTATGGTCGTCGTAACCTATGGAGCCTGGGGACAAGAAGCCACTGCCATTATCTCCTCTGTAGCCTCAAGACTTGCAACCTCCATGTGCCGGCCAAAGTCCATCGTACTTAATGAGATCTATGGCCGACTGAATCTCCACCTGGTCAGGGCTAATGCTACAGCTATCCTCTCTAGGAAAGCTCGTCTACCATAGAGCTGAACTTCGTATTTAATCAGTGTTGTTACTGTATATTCATGTTAATAAGGTGATTTCAATATAGCAACAAAAAAAATAAAATAAATAATCCTATTGTAACAATAAACATACCATGTATACTAAACAAAAATATGAAAGAAGAAACTTGATTTAAACAATAAAACAAATTCTCTAAGAGAAAGTAGGAAAGGCATTGGTGGTGTAAAATGCAAGGAAACAAGGTTTCTGTCTGAAAAAGACCAATCATTCTCCAGCTCGTCATCCTTATTTAAACACGGTTACACGCATTTTTGAACTATATTGCCATGAAGAAGAGTAACAAAGAGCAGCTTATTTCATTTTCCGATTGTGCAAAGGTCACTCATTCATTGTCAACTTTGATAAGTGTAAAGTTTTGGGAACGAGGCCGACAAGAAAATGTAATGTCGCAACAGCAGGACTGAGAGAAAACGGAAAAATTGATCATATCGAGACATTGGCGGTCAAAAGGATTACGCGGTATTCGGTCATTGCGTAATTCAATGTCCATATTGACGCATTCAGAAACTGCAGCTTACTGCAGAACAAAACCAAACTAGCCCACGGATTACATGAGAACAGTCAGTGTACTTATTTATCATCATTTTTTCAGAGCTTAGGGCCTTCCGTTGAATGGTTAGTGAGATACACCCCACTTACAACAAGACAATCATCACTTGCCACTTATCATCAGTCAGCCGTGCCCAGACCTAGCTGTTTAGTAATGTTGTAGTTAAATGACCAATAATTATTGACCACATGTAGGAGTGGCTATGTTGCACTGATTGGGATTAAATAAAAACATTCTCTACGAGAGAGTTGTTGGTATATAGGATTGACCAATGGTGGTGTAAAAAGCATGGAAACAAGAGTGACAGAAATTTTACTGGAAAATTGAAATAGGCCTATATTTAGCCCATTATTCAGGCATGTGTGTTGTATTGTGGGCTAAATATAGGCCTATTTCAATTTTCCAGTAAAATTTCTGTCACTCTTGTTTCCATGCTTTTTACACCACCATTGGTCAATCCTATATACCAACAACTCTCTCGTTAGAGAATGTTTTTATATACTTTTGTCATGTTTTTTTTCTCTCCCTGTCATAGCAGTATCGTACTCAATGAAATGTAGGAAGAACATATAGAATTTGGACGATCCCCTTTATCTCTTAATGCAATAACAAATAACTTTTTATTAATTATACGAATTAGTTGTATTGATTATAATCTGTCCTCGCCCGCGCCCTCGTCTCCTGCGGGGACGTCCTCCTCCCCGGCCTCCCCGCCATGCTGGGTTGAGCCAGGGTGGCAGTGGCCATGCAGGCCAGGGAGGGAGCACAGGTGGCGGTGGTACCGGCGGGAGCGCAGCTGGTGGTGTCGGCGGGGGTATTGCTGCTGGTGGTGGTGGGTCCATAGCTGCTGCTGGTGGTGGTGGGGCAGCTGGGCTTCTTCTAGAGGGGTGAAGGGGAGAGGAGTCGGAGGATGAATGTCATCCTCTTCCTCCGACCCCTCATTATTAAAAAATCCACGAAGGTCTTCAGCTGCCATCTACATGTACATGAACAGAGAGTATGATTAAATTTTTTAAAAACCTTTTTCTTTTTTCAAGCAAGTTTACACGTGAATCCACATAGAGTATTATTAAATTTTTACCTCTTTTTGAAAAGTGCACTATAATTCAGCGGGTGCATGACTGACTTTTATACCTGCAAAGCCTTAACAGTGTGCAGACTATGCTATAACTCTATTGGTCCAATTCCATCATATTAAAGGCATGTGCATGTGCTAAAATTTTATTGGTCAAATTTGAAAACGCTCCAATCTAAATATGGAGGTGTAGTGTACATGCAGTAGAGATGGATAGTGTGGGAACTCAGGAAGTGAACTACATGACAGCATGTAGATCTGGGATAAGTGAACTACATGGCTCCATGTAGATTGATAAGGATATGTTTTCAGGTGATGTGGACAGGGTCTGCAGAGTTATGTGTGTGGGCAGAAGTTCTGATTTTACTCTTCGTATACTTAGTGCTTTAGAAACCAATGCCTCTGCCCCAATCTTACTTACTGCTGCACGGGCAGATCTAGTAACAACCTTTTGAGCTAGCAATGGATGAGACTTACAAAAGGCATCATTTACTTCACTTAGAAGCTCACTATCCCTAAGAATAGCTTTTTCAAGACCACCATTATACTCCATTAGTGCATGAGATTTGGGTTCATACAAGGAGTAGCTATATGGGAGAAGGATATGGTTGCAGTTATTTTCCATTTCACCTAGTTTTCAGCCCTTGCAACTGCAATTATTTCATACAGTTGCAACATATAGAAGCCTTCAGATAAGGAAGCCTTTAAACATCAGATTAAAACAATAGACACTACTGTACACACAGTTGAGTCACCATGCATGCTTTACATGTGAAGTGAATGGTTTTGTGCAGATCCGTGCTGTACATAGTCGGGCGGGCCCTACTACCTCTATTGGTCAGGTAGTAGGGACCAAACGCGGTAGTAGGGCCGCTCAACTATGCTCTATGCACAGCTTTTTAAGTTAAAACAACATGCCATAACATACCTTTGGGTGGTAGACTAGTGGTAGTTCTGTGACCCCTGCGGTACCGCGTCCTCTCGGAAGCACATTTAGCCAATCGGACAGCGGGGTCATTCCAATACCGACTCCTTTTAGATGCTTTAATGGCAGCTGAATTGTCCTCGTATTTCTGCCTGTTAACAGCGCGGTTTCCCTCCAGGTCCTCTTCATATCGCCCCCTTTAAGCAGCACGGTTCTCCTCGAGGTCCTCTTCATATCGCCACCTTTTAGCAGATCGCTTAGATTCAATATCGGCCTTGTAGCTGTCGCGTACAGAGGCCTTCTTCTTTTCGGGATCGGCCTTGTAGCTGTCGCGTGCAGAGGCCTTCATCTTTTCGGGATCGGCCTTGTAGCTGTCGCGTACAGATGCCTTCTTCTTTTCGGGATCGGCCTTGTAGCTGTCGCGTGCAGAGGCCTTCTTTTTTTCGGGATTGGCCTTGTAGAGCGCTTGGGCTTTAGCTTTGTTCTCGTCTTGCTTTTGGAGGTATTCCGCTCGTTGCTTAGATCTCTTCTTTTGATTACGCGAAGGCATTTTTAGAAAAACAACTTCACTAGCCAAAGTAACAACTAAACTGCCACCAAAATTATAAATTTAGATTATTTTAAAAATCTATTGTATATCATTATTACATAGAACTTGATATATGTGTCTATATGACATGTAAGGATAACGTGCCGGTAAATTTCGATGCGATTGGTACTATTGCCGTTCTTCACAACCGTTCGTAGCTCGAGTTATACCTTCCTAAGAAGAAGAATGAGAAGACGACGACGATGGAGAATTATTTTAGGACTGGGCACGAGAAACAGGAAATTGTTTGTTTCTCTATAACCACACCGTTTTATGACACGGAACCAACGTAGAACTGTAGATCGTTGTGCTCTCATTCCATCGCGATAAAGAGATAAGCGATCCGTTTCTCCGTTGTCCCTCCAGACGCTAGTGAAGTTTTATTAATGACTTCATCAACCCTCAATCAATCCTGCTGCCGCAGGTTCAGGTTACATAGTTCTTATCTAAAAGACCAAACCTCCTTTCAGCAAGTCCACCATTGTCCAAAGTTCCATACTAGAACCTTCTGTAACTATCCACATTCACATGCACAGATCATACATCACCAATACAAATGCCAAGCACATCACAAATCTACATGCATGCATCACATGAAGTCCGCAGAGCCTTGTTGCTATATGATGACCACACAAAGCCTGCAATGTCCCTTCTATTTGAGTTGTTTGTCATGCTGGCTATATCACATTGATCATACAGCCACCTAGGGAGCATTTCATGTAGAATAAGATAAATAAATAAAAAGAAATCACTACCCCTTTATGTGGGGCAGATAACAGTAGGCTAAAAACACTACATGTAAGGTAGGATTATGGGTACATGCATGAAGGGAACTGCATATGTGATAAATGTTATCTTGTTGTTACATGTAGTGCATGCCTTTACATATGAGTTGGACATTTGCCATATTGTTGCCCCTCCTTGGCAATAAATACAACCCACAGAGTTGCCTTAGCAACAAATTTTAAAATTCCCCCTCCTCAAAGAAACCCAGTGTGTGGGACTGTGTGCTGGTGGTAGTATTCATTGTTATGTTCACTGTTCTAGTGTGTGCTGGTGTGTAGAGCTATTGGTGTGCATGTATGCATGTGTGTGTATGTGGTGTGTGTGTGTGTGTGTGTGTATGTGTGTGTGTGTGTGTGTGTGTGTGTGTGTGTGTGTGTGTGTGTGTGTGTGTGTGTGTGTGTGTGTGTGTGTGTGTGTGTGTGTGAATTAAACTCATGTTGGTCTAACGATGTGTAGGTTAGGTGGTTGGCCGGCTATACACTGTGCTGGTGTGTCAGTGGGGTAACCTGGTGTGTACATGTGCTGTTATTAAGGGATAACAAGTGACAACCCATCATTGAGAAAAAACATTAGTGAGGTGGGGGGGGGGGGGGGGGGGGGAAGAAACAAATGTTATGTTAACACTTTTAGGAGCACTTCATACCAAGTGAGCCAATTCTGTGCATGGGTTGTGTAACTTGTTATCCCTTCATTGCCAAGGAGGGGGCCAAAAATATGGGAGGGCCCCATCAATGAAATTATGCTGGTGTGTGGGGTCATTGGGAATGTACACACTGTTGCTAGTGTGTACTGGTGTGTGGATGGTGGAGAGTATGAGTTGTGTGTGTATGCTGATGGGGGGGTCATATAGTTGTGTATGCTGGGAGTGTACACTCATGTTGGGGGTGAAAAATGTTACTTGGTGTGCTGGGCGAGTAATATAGAATTCTGAGTGTGACAGTGTGTGTTTTGTGAACCTGGGAGTGCACAATTGTTAGTATCTGTGGGGGGTTATGTGTGTGATGATGAGTATAATACTGTGCAGGACAACATTAACTCACCTATGCCTGATCACATGGTGGCCATGTTGCCCAACGTTTGCTGAAGTCATACTAGCTGACGTTTCCCAGGTGTGATGAAACCAGTATGCTAAAACTCAAGCACCATACAATGGTAATGTAAAGAGCATAGCATACTAGTGGCATACATGTAAATACTAATTTATGCACCCCAAGAAGCCACAAGCCAGAAGCAAAAAAGGATACACAAGCACTAAATAATTTGAGCCTCACCACCGTTCCTTTCATAGCACGGACCACCCCTATTAGGCCTACGTACTACATCCGAGTCTGCAACACGCAACAATGTGCTATTTGCTACAGTTACGGGGGCCCCAAATCAGTCTGCTCGATAATATTTTCATAATGGCTGGGAGAATGTTAGACACTATTGCTTATGACTTGGCTGAACAATTCCTCCACTAAAGAGGCATCGCAGTAATACACCAAAACGGCAGCAGTAGTATTGTTCAGCTACCACTCAGTCTGAGTGATAAACATACTCTTGACTACATTGCAACACAATCAGTTATAAAGCTAAAATGTTCAATAGGCGGTAAAATAATTTGTCGTGGCACAGTAACACTAAAGAAACAAATTGAACAAAAATAGTCTACTGATGTATAAAAAATTTGGCTGTAAACATTTGTAGAAGAGCAAATTTCGCTGTCTGGTTCCTAGTCTGGGATGAGTTTTGAATTTGATTCATTAAGATTCATCATGAACCAGAAGTCACTGGTTCAAAAAAATTGAAGCTGAACATGCACAGAAACTAGAGTTTTAATTCATCCTTTGCATAGCATACAACAACAGATTGTACATGTCTGTTGAATACTAATGATCGCATTTGAGTTTAGCATCGATATAAGGAGGATTGAAGTGATATTTCTGTAGAGTATGAAATAACATTGCTGGTTGATGCATAACAAATATTATACTGTAACGGCTAGATGAAAACATTGTATACTGATGAAACGTTCTCTTGAGAAGGTTGGTGTGATATATAAGAATGCAGCAAGGCAATACTTATGCAGTAAAAGAAAGGAAGCAAGTATAGAGCATGGATGCCAGAAATTGACAGTACACCACAACCCTTTGGGGTTTTGATATTACTTTCAGCTAAATCCCTGACTACATATTCAAAATCCTCCTCAATTGAGCATACTTCAAACCACCTCATAGCAGATACTCAGATACTACACAACACGATATGTCGCATATGGAGAAATCGCCCAAACATCGGTGGCCATCTTGCATTGTATTTCAAATTGAATTCTAAATGACCTCAGAAAATACAAAAAATTGGTCTGAATTCGAATTTTATTTTTCACTGCGTTACAATAAAGCAATGTTATACAAAAATCAAGACAAAAAATTAATCACCATCGCAGGTAATTACAATATTCAACACTGCAGCCATCTTCAATAACTTCAAATTAATGTCATTTAATTTAAATTGCGCTTCGTTAATAAACTCCTCTACAGTTGACAAAGGTGGATGTGCATCAATTAGCACAAATAACAAAACTAGTCGGACCCTTCCGCGACATATAGTACCCGTTTACCAACGCAGTCCGCCATACCTATGGTTAAACTTAAGCATGGTTCTTTTCTAGGACGTTCCCCCCCCCAGCTTTTGATGTTTCTATTTTGGCGGGTAATCATGTGTTGAGTTAAAAGAATAAGCTGCATTTCAGCGTGAGAGATGGCTCAAGCTCAGTTGCCACAGTGGTTGGTTGGCCACATCACGTACAGTGATCTCTGCACAGCATTGTCTGACGTTGAATCCACGGTGCATTGGTGCCAGAGACATACACTGCATGCGGAGAGGAAAAGCTGCCCAAAATGTGGACGGGAAATGTACCTCGTTAAGAAGAGAGCAGTAAATAAAGAGCAAATGGGATGGAGATGCCCAAGAAAAGGTTGTAGGCAGGAAGTGGCTGCGTTCCGAGACTTTTTTTAAAGGTACATTTTTATTTGTGAGATAGCCGAATTTACATGCATGGGTCTATGCTGTTTCTTTACCCTGGCCTTTCATCTGTTGCAGGAAGTAAATTGGGCATAGAAAAGATTATCAGAATGGTGTATAGATCTGTGGTCTGTAGAGACACCCCTTGGCAAAATGAAGGATGAAATAGAAGTAAGGTTATAACATGTACTTTATACATCCATCTGCATACGTGTCTGCTTTGAACAGGTTGATGCCAAAACAGCCGTGGACTGGTACAATTTTAATCGTGACATCTGTGCTCAGTATTTTATTGATCACCCGGCCATCACTGGAGGACCAGGAGTGGAAGTAGATATTGATGAGAGCAAGTTTGGGAAGAGAAAGTACAACCGAGGCAGGCAAGTGGAAGGTCACTGGGTGTTTGGAGGAACTGAGAGAATAACTGGAGAGTGCTTCCTAGTCGAGGTCGAGCACCGAGATGCTGCCACATTCCTCCCTCTCATCCGGCACCACATTCGTCCTGGCAGTATCATCTACAGCGATGAATGGAAGGCATACAGCAAAATGTGATGTGGCCAACCAACCACAGTGGCAACTGAGCTTGAGCCATCTCTCATGCTCAAATGAAGCTTATTCTTTTAACTCAACACATGATTACCCGCCAAAATAGAAACATCAAAAGCTGTTAATTGATTTGTTGATTGGTTAATAATTGGGGGGGGGGGGGGGGGGGAACATTCTAGAAAAGAACCTTAAGCGCTAACCCCAATAGGGACCGAGGACTCCCTATACACCGCACCAGCCGATCTGCCATCATTGATCACCCTCTGGGACCCCCAAATCCGCTAGTACACCGCCACAATCATGACCTCATCTTTTTGATAGACCAGTTATTCGTATACTGGAAAGCTAGTACATTCGAACCCATGTGATAAAACATTTCTGTAGGCCTATGGGGGGGTATGTGATCATGGGAACCCGTGCATTGCCACAGTAAGATGTGCACATGGCTACCATTTTATCATTATTATTTTTAATTGTACGCTGTCAGGATGGCGACTAGTACTGTGATGTCACGTTGAGAACCTCATAGCAGGGCCCGTTCTTTGAAAACAAAACCCATATTTTAGTTTAGGAAGTCCTAGTAGCAAATCATGCATGCAGTGATGTATATTCAGGGGTCTGGTATGTGTGTGTTTGTGCAGTGATGTGAGCTGGAGTGGTGAGACTATGTGCATGTGTGTGTGTGTATGTGTGTGCGCGTGTGTGTATGTATTAGATACCCCGCTCCTTAGTCTCGTACCCAGACCCTACTGACGTACGTGTGTGTGTGTGTGTGTGTGTGTGTGTGTGAGTGTGTTGTGGTACATGAAGATGTTGCATGCTTGTAAGGTTTCTTGACCACACCATATTAGCAGTGGTCACAACAGATTTGCCACATCTTAGACAATCTTGTAGCCAGGCTGGCTGGCCAAGGCTTCACAGGGCAATGTTCCACGCCATGGCTAAAGGCTTTTCTTCACTAGCAATTGCAAACCAGATCGATCCGTATTGAGGGTGCGTCCACACTAGATAATTAGCATTCATTGCCCAAACCGGATCGATGCAGTTTTTGGGCGTACCCATGACAAAAAAAGGCTGTCTCACACTAGCTGGAGTTTTGAGGAAACATCGCACATTTGTAGGGATATGGGGAGCTGCTGATGTGCAACGACAGCTTGACGGAGCGGTACACAACAAGTTAATGTATCTTATGATACATTCAACTACCAATACACGTACATACACATGCACACACACACACATACACACACACACACACACACACACACACACACACACACAGTTAAGGGTGGGAGCCAGTTGATTTTTCTGCATCAGAATTATGCTGAGATGACTATACGATAGCCAGTATACATATAAGCATATAGGCGGAGCGAGAGTGAATTATATATGCAAAAATGGCCAGGTGCCTAGCCATTCATGAAAATGTAACCCATGCAGCCGTCATATACCTCCGCTCCATGCAACCTCTTTTGAGACGTACAACCCACACGTGTGTATGATCGTACATGGAAGCAATGTCACCATAAAATGAAAACCTTTGTGGAGATGTACAAAAAGGTTGATAAGCATGAAGCTTGACTACGTTAGACCATTTAAATCCTCTTCAATGTGTCAATGTGTACATTTCCAATGTGACTCAGCCACATTTGTCATCGATACACCCTCAAACTGCATCGATATGGTTTTGGCAATGAATTCACGCTAATTACCTAGTGTGGATGCACCTCCAATCTGGATCAATCCGGTTTGCGGTTGCTAGTGAAGAACACCTTTACACACGCATGTGTGAATTTAGTTGGGCGTGGCCTGACTACCGCGTTTGGTCAGGTAGTCGGGTGACAAGCCTATACCAAGATTTGTTCTGGAGTGTTATTGTTGTGAAATCGTTATGTTATATATACAGGTTACATGGTAATAATGCAGTTTACCACAACATCTCTGCCCTCAACAAACGCTATTGCTACCCACCACTGGCTGGTCCCACCAGCTATGTACCCATCAGCTATGTACATGGCCTGGTCCCACCAGCTATGTACATGGCCTGGTTTCACCAGCTATGTACCCACCACCTATGTACACGGACTGGTCCCACCAGCTATGTCTATGGTCTGGTACATTTTACCAGCTAACTACGTTAATGTACAAGGGAAAAAAAGTACTCGGCGTAACTCCCCCAGTGAATTCCAGACCTACTTACATAAATGTCACCCAATGTACTAGAGCATGTCTAAAGGCTCAACACACACACACACACACACACACACACACACACACACACACACACACACAACACATATGCACACACACACACAACAGATATGCACACACACACACAACAGATATGCACACACACAACACATATGCACACACACAACACATGCACACACACACACAACATACATGCCCAAACACACAACACATATGCACACACACACACACACACACACACACACCATGAGCGGCTGTACTGCAGACACAAAACATGCGTAATAGTGATTGCGTGGACCTTACCTTTGTGTTGCCTCAACAACAGCTAATAGCATTCTATTAAATGCCCCCAGCAGTAAGGCTGAGGACTATACCCTGGCTGTTACTGGGGAGACCAGCTACATCAGTTGGAAGGTGGAGCTGATAACCTTCAAGGATATAAGGAGGTATGCAGGTGGTGTGAAGGTGGGAGGGAGAGGGAGGAGGGATGGAGGGAGGGAGAGGGAGGAGGGAAGGAGAGGGAGGAGGGGGAGGAGGAAGGAGAGGGAGGAGGGAAGGAGAGGAGGAGGGAAGGAGAGGGAGGAGGGAAGAGGGAGGAGGAAAGGAGAGGGAGGAGGGAAGAGTGAGGGAAGGAGAGGGAGGAGGGAAGGAGAGGGAGGAGGGAAGAGGGAGGAGGGAAGGAGAGGGAGGAGGGAAGGAGAGGGAGGAGGGAAGAGAGTGAGGAGGGAAGGAGAGGGAGGGAAGGAGAGGGAGGAGGGAAGGAGGGAAGGAGAGGGAGGAGGGAAGGAGAGAGTGGAGGGAAGGAGAGGGAGGGGAGAAGGAGAGGGAGGAAAGGTGATCTAGAGGCAATGGGAAGGGAGGGAAAGGGATGGAGACGGATAGAGTGGAAAAGGTCATACATGGATCACAATTTCGGAATGATTTCCACATGCATGCAGTTCTTTCACATGCGGTCATTAGGGAGTACCCATGCAGACATTACTTGAATCAAGCCATGTGCCCGTGCCCTAGCTCGCAGTCATGTGACCATGTAGCCTCCACTGATGTGACCGTAGAATAAGCAGCACACATCACTCTGCAGAAACACTGGATGCATTCCTGGGTCTGTGGTAGAGGAACCTTATATGACTTCCTCCTCCTTCCCTCCCCTCTCCTCCCTCCCTCCTCCCACTCCCCTCTTCCTTCCCTCCTCCCCCTCCCCTCACAGGTGCATCTTCAAGGAGGAGGAGCCTGTTCACCTCTCTGTGGTAAAGAAGCCATCCCTCAGCCAGGATCTACCACTTCAGCTGAGCGTAAATGAATACCCAGCATGCAGGCCCATCTAGCTGTTCTTGCTTCATACTTGGGTAGCCCAACTCTTCAGCAGCCTTGGCAACACAATTGCTAATAAAACTAGTTCGCTCCATCAAACCAGAAAAGCAGGACTAGGAAATACCCATAATTATCTCACTAACCACTAATTGGGTGATAATGAACCCACTTGAACGCTGCAATCTGATTGGACTGCTCATTACAGCAGAACATAAAGGCTTGTCACCTGACCAAACGCAGTAGCCAGGCCACGCCCAACTAGTGTGAATCATCATGAAAGTCCCCTGCTGTGCTGAGCCATATATTTGATTGATACTGTTCAGAACCATGACCATATTGAAGTAAGGTCTGGAGAAGATAAGGTCTGGAGAAGAGAATGGAGGTCACTAACATGTGCATGAATCAAAACTTTTTACACGTAGTGCATGTATGTGTGTTATAGAATTTGTTTGGTAGTGTGAACATTTCAGTGCTCTCCACATAAATGATTTCTGCAGCAATGGGCAAATGTCACACACACCTTAATTTTGATCCTCAGTTCTTCTTAAATCAACCAACACACTTGTGGGGGGGAGAGGGCAATGTCCACATCAAGATGGAAATCTGTCATCCGCAGTAGCCTTCTGGGCAAGTGCCTTCATGAGGCCAGCATCTATTTCAAAAACCTGTAACATGCACACGCACAGAGACATTCAAGTACAAACCCAGAAGCATCACATAAACAGTTGTTGCTTCAGAGTTTGATGCTCTGCCTACGTTTTAAAACCAGGCTTGTGGTATAAAGTACATGTATAAAATAAAACGACAATAAACTAGCATCACTTTCAAACCCACATATCTTCCGAGCTTAACGACCCACGTCTTTCATATTTTCAGGACTTATTGCCACATTAGTTCTGTATTTAATTCTATTTTTACACACTATGAGTCCTTTACACTCGTCCATACCAACGTTCGGTAATCTTCAGGGTTACAAACGTGTAAAACTGAATGGAGCGTCTCTCCAGTGTCAAAATTACAACGTACCCAAAGGAATCCTGTTACTATCGGATTCTGCAGATCATTGAATTTTACTTGCTCTATAATAAAAATATTGACGATCAAAGTGAAAGCCAGTCGTTTCACGCCATTCTTTATTTTAGAAGAGATTCCAATCACCTGAGCAAGATTCCATTCATCACCGAGCTATGATGAATATTAATCATCCAACAAAATAACTACGCCCCGTAATGAAAATCCTTACTTGCAAAAAATGTTTATTCATCTTGACTCAAGACCATTGAGTGCTGAACTTCACGCACCGGAACTATCTGAAAGACGAGTACCCCCATTCTACTAGAAGCTCATGAAGTGCAGTAGGTGTTTTGTTTTGCTCTACTAAAGTTACCGCATGTATAAGGTACACTGATAAGACCATGGTATAGGGTTTTCCAGTTGGTTTTTGATTAGAGCTTATGGTGCTGTGGAAAATACGCCAATTATTACTAAAGTCCGCTGTGTGGGCGGGCCGGCGATAATCCATCACAACATTGCAATAGGCCTACATTCATGCGCACGCGTGCATGCGTGTGATGTCTGTACAGGTGTACAGGAATGATGTGTTGTATATACTGGACTGGTGGTGTGATGCATGTACTGGATTGGTGTATTATATGTACTGGAATGGTGTGTTGAACTGAACTGGTGTGATGTATTACTGGGCTGGTGCTATGTTGCATGTACTGGACTGATGTGTTGTATGTACTCGATTGGAATGTTGTATGAGGGGGGAGGGAAGGGGCAGAGGGCATTGTCCCTGCACCTTTATTAAAGTGGTGGTGGGAAGTACTAGACACTCGTATACCATCCTCAGAATTTTTAAAATTAGGTGAGATCTCTCCACCCCACCCCCTCCCCAAACACACAAACTCATTTCTACAGTACATAGAGAAATTTCTATATCACAGAGAAAATAAAGCATATACATTGGGACTAAGCCAACTATTAGTTTTCATAGCAGTTGCACTGATTAGTTTTCACAGCAGTTGCTATGAACACTGATGGTTTCTTTAGTTACCAATGTATGTGCTTTATTTTCTCCATGATCAAGCTGCGAATTTTCTCTATGACTGGTACTGTAGTTCAGAAACCTTGGTGAAGCCATGGGTATATAGAAGCTTTCCAGTGGCCCAGTCCTTACAAATCTTTTGAGATAGGGTTTCACTGCCACAATATTCCAGTAAAAAGACATGCAGATCTACACACTCCTAGAAATGGACCATGTACATACAAAGCACATACACACACACACACATACACACATACACACACACACAGGATGTTTGCTATGGCCAAATGCAAAGTCTCCCATTTAAGTCATTTAGCACATGGAATGTAGAAATATGTGAGGTGGTGGCAAGCAGATAGGCCAGCTAATAGCTAATGCCTCTGTAGGACTCAGGAGCTAGTGAGACACACCCACCCAAGATCAGAGCACTTGGTGTCATTTGAAGTAGGTTTCTGGATCACAGTGGGGGCAGCGCCGCATGCAATCCAGTACGTACATCACACCAGTCTAGCACATGCAATACCGGACCAATCCAGTACATATAACACACTAGTGCAGTATGTACATGCATAACACATCAGTCCAGTTCATAAAACTAGTCCATAACATACAACACATCAGTCCCATGCAGTACAATCCAACAGTCAACAAAATACATCACACCAGTCCATACAACACACCAGCCCTAGTCCACAACATACAACACACCAGTCCGGTACAACACACCTGAACAACACACCAGTCCAGTATATACAACATAGCAGTCCAGTACATGCAACGTACCAGTCCAGTACATACAACACATTAGTCCAGTACATAGGATAGTACACACAGTGTACAACACATCAGCCCAGTACTACATGCAACATACCAGTCCAGTACTACATGCAACATACCAAACCAGCACACACATCACACCACCAGTCCGGTGTGATGAATTATCGCCAGCCTGCCCACACAGTGCAGCGAATTTGAGTTATAATTGGCGTAGCAATACCAGTATTCCAAAGGCAAAACTATTCCTCAGCACCACGAGCTCTAAACAAAAACCAACTGGAAAAACCCTATACCATGGTCATATTAAATTTCAGTGGACGTTATAAGTGCGCGGTAACTTTTTGCAAATCACGGGTTTATCTCTCCAACTCCAAAACACCTACCACATAATACGGGGGTACTCGTCTTTCAGATAGTACAGGACATGAAGTTCAGTACTACATAGCGTAGAGTCAAGGTTATGCAAGAAAGAATTTTCATTAGGGGGCGTAGGTTTTTCCATGCTTATTAATATTCATCGTGGCTCAGGTGAATGAAAATAAAGTTAGAAATATGTTAGGTTACAGCTTGATATACACATACTTATAGTAACTATACTTTGCACATTAAAACACACATGCCACACACATACACACAGAGAAATACCAACAACAATACATACACACACACACACACACAAACACACACCTTCCAGGCTCACTCAATCTGCATGCAGTACCACCTTTGGGGGGGGGGGGGGGGAGGGGAGAGAGAGAGAGGGGGGGGGGAGAGAGAGAGAGGGGGGGGGAGAGAGAGAGAGGGGGGGGGGAGAGAGAGAGGGGGGGGGAGAGAGAGAGAGAGAGGGAGGGAGGGAGGGAGAGAGAGAGAGAGAGAGAGAGAGAGAGAGAGAGAGAGAGAGAGAGAGAGAGAGATGGACAATGGAGATTCATATATAGCCACACACATACCTCACATTAACACAATTCACACACACACAGCATAAAGAACACACACAGTCATGCCTTATAAATCCAACCCCTTCTACTGGTACAAATTCAAGTTCGTTTTGAGATTGGAAGCAAATATTAATATATTTTTTACAGGCTATATTTTTAGTGACCAGTGTATTTATTTGTTCCTATCGAATATTCCCCCCCCCCTCCCCTCCCTCCCCCCTCCCTCCCCCGCTCCCCCGTCCACGTGTGCATTATTAGAACAACACACTGTATGACACACTGCTAGTGCTGAAAATTATAGCAACAAGCCACAGTGTAGGGACCGAGGCGTAGTTCTCCGGCACTATATAACCAAGAGCAGCAGCTTAGGCAGCCGTGAATAAGTGTCATGGATACGCACCAGAGATAATATAGCGTATAAGTAATATAAAGAGAAAGGTTGGTGACCAAAATGGGTCACCTCATGTACAGCAAAACGCGACAGAACAACTCAAGCAAGCTAACCCCCCCCCCCCCCCCCCCCCTTACACACTGCGAGTGCTGAAATTATAGCGTACGCCACCGAGGCATAGTGCTACGGCGCTATATAACCAAGGGTAGCAGCCGCGAATAAGTGTCATGGCGTCGGCTGAACAAGCTACTACTTAGTGACCACTTCACCATGCAGTAGCCTCGCATATATGAAAGTACTTAAATGAGCTTGAGCTCAATAGGGAACAACAAACCTCGCCGTTAGTAACGTTAGCAGGAAAGAGCGCGCGGCACACATGATTCGTCGAGTCCGTCAATTTTGTGAGCACGAGACGGAGCACTATATGGAATACTTCTATGGAGGATGGAACCGATTTTTCAAATGGGAAGCCTATGTTTAAAAGCATAGAATAGTTGCTTTATGTATCAGCTATATGTTTCTCTCGGGAGCAAACAACAGAACTTTAAAGTTTTGAAGTTATAGGAATATTGTGATGAGAAACTCAACTCATTGATCACGTACATTAAAAGAAAAAAAAAAAAAAAAAAAGGCCCAGCAATGAACCGAGGCATTAGCCTGGTGAGGTACTTGAAAATCATGTCAAATGTGCTGTACTTACAATCTCTCGGGAACTAAGCTGGGAAAAATATCTGGTGTGCTTATGTGCAAGCCGCGTCTTGTCTTACCTATGTTACAGTATTTGACAGAGGAGGGCTGGCAATGAGTTGTCTTCACTAGAAGTATAGCCACAGAAGCATTGTACAGCAGACAAAATGGACCAATAGACACACATCAGGATAAACTTGCGGCCAGCTTTGATCAGCTTTTAATGTCTTACATGCTTTCGTAAACAGATCACACATCCAAGTGTGTTTGTTGATTGCTGTTCCTGACGAGTTAGATTTAAAAAATGCAAAACTATTTCCATCTATTAGCTCCCGCCCCCCCCCCCCCCCCCCCCCCCCTCCCCCCGTCTCCAGGCCCGATTACCACAGCGCTGTGGTGAAAAGTAGGTCTGGGTACGAGAAGTGACATATTCAAGTTTTCAAAATTTTATAATGTACTTTCGCTGCATCGACTCC
>OY811978.1:3542916-3705181 GCA_963681505.1 Eunapius fragilis | reverse complement strand
GGTGGCAGCCAATCGCTTATTCATCATCCATTCCACGAACCCACAGTTGGGGCTGTTGCCTAAGCAGTTACACTGGCCAAGGAGGCATCTGATTATATTAGTATCACCTCTGTTGCTCTTCATGTGAATATCCTATTGTCAGCAGTTATAGCACATGAGTGTTTGTCACAACAATACCCACCTGGCTGGGCTATTGGTGGGCGGGGGGGGGGGGGGGGGGGGGGGGGGGGGGGGGGTGAGGAAGTTGGTTTTAACTCCTTTCCCCCCACTCTGGATCAGAGGAACACATAGTATGCAAGTATGCCTGATGAGAAACCAACATTGCATCAACAGCCTACACCAAAGTAGCCTTCCATAAAAGAATATTTTATGAAGAGTGTGCAAGTGACCCTGTACACCTCACTCCCTTGATGCCTGTCCCTACCACCTCCTTGTTACAATAATGCCCTCAAACTCCTTGCTGCCATGTTCCACCACTAAACCTGTTTGTTCCAAATAGGTTGGTTTAACTATCTATTTTAACCTCGAGAGCTCTCTTGGCCAATGTGTTTTCACTAATGGATCTATTTAGCCTGGGCCATACAAGGCCTGTGTGCTATCGCATCATTATTGTGGGGGGGAGTGGGAGGGGGGAGGGGGAGGTGTACTGGTTATGGTGAGAGGGTGCTGTTTAACGGGTTATCAGTGTCTGCATGCTTTGGGGGTGTTAATTGAAGGTGGAGAGGGGAATGGTGTATATTGTTGGGTGTGTATGGGACTGTTGGGTGTTTACCGCTCTCCCGCAAGCCATTCAAACGGTGTAAATACCTTTGCCTATCAGGATTAATGCTCACGGATGCATATGGCCTTCCCACAACAACGTTAAAACCTTTGAAACAAGATACACATCAAGCCAAAAGGTTTACCATTGTTACATATGCGGTTGCTACCATATAAGTACAGTAGGATAACATCACTGTACTCCTATGGTAACAGCCCACATGTACCAATGGTAACAGCCCTCCTGTTACCATTGGTACATGCGGGCTGTTAACCATAGGAGTACAGTGATGTTACCCTAAGGAGGGCTGTTACCATTGGTACATGTTACCATAGGAGTACAGTGAGGTTACCCTAAGGAGGGCTGTTACCATTGGTACATGTTACGCATAGGAGTGATGTTATACCCTAAGGAGGGCTGTTTCTATGTGGGGCTGTACCATAGGAGTGATGTTACTGTAGGAGGGGGCTGTTACCATTACGGGCTGCATTCAGCCTCTTTGGCGCGACAGTACTGTAATATGCATCAAACAGCCATGTCCACCATCATCACCTAACCACCACATATAGTCACCACTACCATCGCGTACACCACATCCCTATTAACCATTATCTCACTCACTAATGTGACCACTCATACAAACATAGCCACCACACTGTTACCCTACATGGTTCACCCATTGCTATATAACCTTTGCCAACTATGACCTACTTATATTGGCCTGTTGAACAGTCTAAATGCCCAATTGGGCCCAAACCTACCTCTCCACTATTGACGTTTATCTCTCTCCCCCTCCTCCTCTTCCTCCCCCCTCCTCCTCCTCCTCCTCCTCCTCCTCCTCCTCCTCCTCACCCCAACCCTGTTAGATTATCAGGTGTTATATCTGGTTCACCTCATACCCATCTTATCGGTGGCCAGGCACAAGGAAAGCAAATCACTCAGGAGAATATCTTGTACGGCCCACTGATGACTACCTTCAAAGGTACGTGGTTCCTTATACTATCCTCTGATGCAATGGTGTACCACCATTTGTGCTTTACCCTGATGGTCAGTACCTGTAAATCTGGGAGGATCATCAGATGATGGAGTACCGATTTGGGAACATATTCTCTTCTGCATGCTTTAGGCTTAGCATGTGTCAATGGTAAGCAGTACTGCTATTCAATGCAACTGCTATCAATTGTTGTAGCTCCTGTATGAGTTTTTGCATTGTCCCTTTCTAACGACATTATGTACTCAATGGGAGCTCAATATGTGTTACACATAGTCCACACAATGAAGAACAAAGAGCAATGCTAAGGGTGTGTTATGCCTCTACACACACACACCCCTTCACTAAACGTGCTCAACACACACACACATATGCACACACATACACACACATACACACACACACACACAACACACACACTGTTATGGACCCAATCTTTGTTGCAAAGGTGCACACCCAAAACACCATCAAAAAGAACAAATGTAATTATTGCTTTAACCATTTTAGTAACGCATGCACTCTCCCTCTCTTAATTTCATGCACGCAAGTCCTTTTGTACAACAGGTGATGTCTAAATACAGTGTCGAGTGGGTACTTTTTGTTGTTCTGTTTGAATGGTGATGAGTTATGGTGTGGTGTGGTGTGGGTGATTACAAAAGGTTTTCTGCCACAATGTTCACCAGTGTGTTGAAGCCCCCCCCCCCCCCCCCCCAACTGGTGTGTGTGTGTGTGTGTGTGTGTGTGTGTGTGTGTGTGTGTGTGTGTGTGTGTGTGTGTGTGTGTGTGTGTGTGTGTGTGTGTGTGTGTGGTGTGTGTGGTGTGTGTGTGTGTGGTGTGTGTGTGTGCGATCAAGGTCCTCCCTGAGACAAAGAGGCATGGGTGAAAGATGCAAGGGCTTTGCAAAAAAACATATGGTGGTGCTACTTCACCCCCATGGCAACATGGGATCATCTTTGCATTCTAATGCTAACAGGGTTATCTGGGCGCTTCATGCACAGTGGGTACACTTCAACCACCAAGGGCCTTTAGTAGGGGAGCCTAATACCCCCCCCACACCCCCCCCCCCCCCCCCCTAAATTTGAATATGTCTGGACATGTGACCCAGTGAGTCACAATAAAGGCAGCATCTCATAGTGTGGCCCCTGAATGCCTTTAAGGACCGTGTGAAAACACATCAGACATGAAAGTACACGGCTGAGTACTATGCCCATGCTTGTAGTACTATGGCTTAAAACAGGTGTTATTGAGGTTTGTTCATGCTAATTGGCCGAGGTCTAGCTGGTATGAGGCACATACAGCTACAGAACTGTACTGGGCTGTTTGCCATGAAGGGTAAGAAAAACCAAAAGTCTTTGATGCTACAAGTATGCCATGTTTTTTAATAAATATATATATATTTAAGCATCACATTCCCGCTGCCCAGCCTGTTGTCAAGGATATGGATGAAAGGTGTAAAAAATGTGGTGTGCATTCTTGGTCAATAAGGCATGTTGTGGGTGGTAACAGTGTAACCATGGCAACTTGTAACATTACTTTGTAACTATAGGAGAAATATTTATTCTACTGCACTATACAGATCTACTTATCAGAATATTGTACATCAGGGAACAGCTGTGCTTGCTTAAGTCAAGAGATGTAACTGCAGTGCCGCTGCTCTTCTGGACAAAATTGATGCACAGTTTTATACCATTTCTTCCATACGTTCCGTACATTCCTTCTCAGCTCAGGAAATAGCGTTCTTGAAACTAAGAATATTGCAGCACACCTTATTATAAGGAAGCAGACTGTTATTCTGATACGTTATTGTAAACAGTATTTAATTTGCTGGTGCACACATGTATGCATACCTAGTGTCTACTGCTTTTGTAAGCACAGGATTATCTGGTGGGGCATGTTTGCATATCTAGTAACAGGAGGGGCATTAATAACTGTTAAGTTTCACTGCATTCTAAACAGTCACATATTCCTAAGATCCCAGATGGTAGGCCTTGATCACCTGAATGGCCATCGTCCAAACCTTGTGGGGTGGATAACCCACTTGCTATGCAAGAGGCCAAATGTACTGAATCCACGTCCTCATCAAACATGGTCATTCTTACCACCACCCATGAGTCGTGGTCATCTTACCTGAATCATGATAATCTTCCCTCCATCGTGAGTCATGGTCATCATATCTCCTCCCTTGAGTCATGGTCATCTTACCTCCACCCATGAGTCAAAGTCATTTTACCTCCACCCATGAGTATGGTCATCTTACCTGCTTGGGACTGTGACAACACTTGGTGTTCCGCCGTTGGTGCATTGTAATAGCAACCGCTATTTGCTACGGCTGTTTTTGTATATTCGCGTCTAATAATCCGTTTAGATTATGTTACGTAATGTAGCCTAACCATTATAGGCGTGGACGTAAAAATATATAAATCTAATGCACTGAGACAATACATCCAGATTGTCCAGATTTTTTCAGATGGACACGTAAGGAAAAAGCACCATGCATAAGACGTTTGATATGCCAGTAATCTGTCACGTATTTTGTACTACAGGAGAGAAGATTCAAAAGGAATGCAAGCGCAGACGTTCACGCGCTGGTGCAACGCTCGACTTGCTACCCAGCAGCAGAAAATTGACGACTTGGGTTCTGATCTACGCGACGGAACCAAGTTACTAATCCTGCTGGAGATTTTGTCAAAGAAAGGCATTGGGAAATTTCACAAAAAGCCCAAAAATCAGGTCCAGCGTGTGGAGAACGTAGACACGGCCCTCCAGTTCATCACTCAGAAGGAGAAAATCAACCTAGCTAACATCGGTACGTTATCTCTCTCCCCCTTCCGCCTTTTAATCGTTTATTATATTTATTCACTTGTTCGGCTCAGCGAGTGGAGACATCGCCGAAGGTAACATTGAGAGAACCTTGGAACTTATATGGGCGCTCATCGCACACTACCAGCTCGCATCGGAATTTGTCGTATCGAACGAAAAAGATCTAACCCTGCTGAAGGATAGCGTGATGAAATTCTTAGAGGTAAACAACCCTCACCCATTATTTGGATGACTAGCATATCAAATGTATGCATGGGAAAAAAACAAAACAATTAATGCATCTATATCGGTTCGATCGGATTCAAAGCCGGTTGACCCGCTTTAAAGTCACCTACCCGCCTTAAAGCCGTATAGCCGGTAACCGCTTCGAAGCGGGTTGGCGTTAACTAAAGGCGTTTCTTCACTAGCAAAGGCAAACCGGATCGATCCGCATTGTGGTCAATGAATTTAATCAGTGTATATGGATCAATGTACTCACTGATTAAATTCATTGGCCACAATGCGGATCGATCCGGTTTGCCTTTGCTAGTGAAGAAACGCCTTAATATGACCGTGTAATGGAGCCGCGCGTCGTCTTCCGGCTCAGTCATCCGCGCGGAGTTAGGTAAACGTTATTACCATTGCATGTCCATTGCATGGGGTTGTATTTCTAAAGCCCTGTAGCTCTATGGCAACTATCCTACCGATCGCTTTACATCACCCATGCATGCTGATACTTCGCCAGTGTTGAGCGTACCTTGTCGGCTACCATGCAACTATAGAGAAGCCGTTACCATACATCATCCCATGCATGTTATTAATGATGATTTGTGTGTCGTGAAAGGAATTGACTATAAGGTCTGAAACCGCGGGTGATCCGCTTTTTAGCGGGCCATCCAGGTTGCAAAGCGGGCCGGCTATACCTGCATGCATAGTTTAAATTGCTGGGCCGCGTAAGATATATAGAAACCTTTCTTTCATTGTTAGAGTACAATACAGCTACCAGGAAGGAAGCTGAAGAACCTTACTACTGACTGGAATGACGGAATCCTTGTTGCTACGCTGGTGGACTCCATTTCCCGCGGTTTGTGTCCAGAATGTGACGAGATGGTTCCCGCGAACGCCCTCCAAAACGCTACACTGGCTATGAAGCTGGCCGAAGATTGGCTCGGAGTACCCCAGGTAACCGACCATGCACTTAGTTTTTGTGCATGTATGTATATACGACGGCGTGATATACTTATGTCCGTAGGAGGCATACACACAGGCACACATGCACACACAAATACATAGTCTATTCGGGTCAACCGCTTTAAACATATACCGTAAGGTACCGACCATAAGCGACCTCTCCCCCCCCCCCCCCCCCCCCCCCCCCCCCTCCCCCTCCGCCCCCGGCAAAAAATGGCTCGTGTAACAAATGATTTGTTAATTCAGGAAACAAATGGTACTGGTCGTGATTACGAAGATACAGGCTTTTAAACACGAACGATTTTTTTTTTCCGCAGGGGGCGAAGGTGTGTGTGTGTGTGTGTGTGTGTGTGTGTGTGTGTGTGTGTGTGTGTGTGTGTGTGTGTGTGTTTGTGTGTGTGTGTGTGTGTGTGTGTGTGTGTGTGTGTGTGTGTGTGTGTGCGTTTGTGTGCGTGCGGGGTTGGGGGGGGGGGGGGGGGGGGGCTTATGTTGCCGCCTCCTAGCGTTATTATACGATTTCTGCGTGCAATCCCGTAACCGCGGAAACAGTACCATTTAGGCTTCACGTATATTTTATAACTCTCGAAGAACTCGCATGCATCTTCATTGGAATGATGGTAGCCTGCAATCTTTGGTACATAAATGTATCGTGGTATACATTTGTGGGGTATTTGACTGATACGCACGACCTCTCACCCGTGGCCACAACTTCGTAAGGTTGATTTGGTGCCGTCAAAACATCTAACCTCAAAGTACACATAATTAATTTAGTCATACGCGGTATTGTTTACAGCTGCGCCGCAACGCGGTTGCGAACCAGTTCTACAACCGCATGCACTTTACAGGCACTTTTTCTATATGTAATTAACGTGTAAAGGGATCTGCCTACCTATAACGAATGTTCATTTGTTCAATAATTACTTAATTTCTTAGTTTGGGTACCAGACCATATATAGGAGATAATATGGGCCTGTTTGAGTCAGTGAAACGTAGCAAGGGTAAAAGGGGCTTTGGAGCCAAAAATTCCAGCTGGCCATCCGGCTGAAAGGGCTGCTTTCAGTTAAACATGGTGGCACTCTATTATATTTATAGGGCTTGGATAGCAGCGAACAAGAGTTCTATTGCTAAAAGTGTTTCTACATAACACTGTTTATTGTGATAATCAGTTATGTAACACCACTTCTTACAAAACAATGTATTTGTAGGGACTCTCAAAAAATGGCGCCCACTGTTTAAATGGGTGTGGTCCTCAGAGCTTACTATTATTATTTCAGAATAGCACTAAGAAAAAGGATGCCCAATCTAATGTGAAATAAGGTTTCAACTGGCTGGTTTACCAAATATAAAACAATCGACGCTTTAAATGCTATTTAATTGTTATTTATAACTGCAAAAAAAATTGATGGCATTGTTTAGCTGTACTGAAAGTTAGCTTCGATCAGATTCCAAATATGTGGCCACCTGTGCTGCAAATGACAAGCAAAGATATGAGCCTGGGAAGTGGTAATTATCAGAGGAAAATTAAATATTCATTGCTGTATTTTTTTTTTAAAAATTCAAGTTATTAATACCAAACATTGTAATATAAGCAACCACACATGTTTGTGAAGTTGCATCAAAAAATTTAACCCGTGATGTGAAACTCATGCCCTCTTGTTTTGTAATGACCCTCAAGTAATTACTCCACATGGAAATTCACACAGTGTAGTGGGGGGGGGGGGGGGGGGGGGGGGGGGTCATTGCAAAAAGTGGCTGAACAATGACAAACTAAGGAACTCAGACTCAAAGCACCATGTTTCAAGCTCAAACGGATTTGTTTCCAGGCGGACTGTCATTTCAGCTGCTAGCTGGTCATATCAATCTCTAATTTGTTAATTTGATTTAGAGGGCTTTGACCCCCCCCCCCCCAAAATATCTAGCATATCTTTACGACTATGAGGGGTTTTGAATGTTGTTTTGGAATGCTCTTAACTAGATCTAAAATATTCTCCAATATATGTCAAGGTTCTTCTTAGGTAGAACATGAAGAGAAGGGATTCCTCCATATTCAGCATTACACTTGCCATAAAGGTGCATGATTGTGTCAGCAGGTTGACAACTGCAAAGCGTAACGTACCTTATTGTTGAAATTAAAAAATGCGACAATATCAGTTCTATTGGGCCCTCTAATATCTTCTCCCCCCCCGAAACTATAGCTACTTCGTCCTGAAGACATGGTGAACCCAAGTGTGGATGTACTCAGCATGATGGTCTACCTGTCCCAGTTCACCAAGGCAAAGCTTAAGAAGGGAGCACCCCTAAAGCCAACAGGAAACCCCTCCAGTGTAAAAGTGTACGGACCTGGTGTGCAGAGTGAAGGGCTCAATGTAGGCATGTCCAGTGCCACGTTCACCATCAATATTGATGGGGCTGGCCCTGGTAAGTTGGTTATCCTCTGCACTGGACCCAGCGGCCCCGTCAAGGTGACAGCATCTTCGGGCGGAGCAAACACATACGTGTGCTCCTATGTGCCTGCTGCAGAAGGTCTGTACCGGGTGGAAGTCTACTTCTGCAGAGTGGCTGTTCCTGGGAGCCCGTTTGTAGCAAAAGTGTCGCCACTGTTGCAAAAGACCCTGCCACTTACTCCATCTGGCAGCAACATTTCAGCATCTGGACGTTCCCCTGACAGGCAACTGAGGTCAAGGGAATTCACCCCCTCTGGTGAACTACAAGCTGCACTAGGCCTGGGAAGTGAATTAGAAGTGAGCTTGGGAGATGATTTATCTCTCTCAGCATCAGACACCCTGGTTGCTCTACCGCAAATTTATCTTGAGGCTCCTGTCAACGAGCAGGCTTTGGAAGCCTGGATAGAAGCACCGAACGGAAAGTCTTCATTGTGCGCTATTGACAGGCAGGGAGATGGATTCAAACTATCATTCCTTCCTCACATGTCGGGAACATACTATGCCTACATCAAGATTCCATTCAACATAGCAGAATCACAACTGTTGAATTCTGAAAGTCCTGAAGCAATCAGTATGAACCTTGGGAAACCAATTGAGTGGCAAATCAAAGATCTCATAGACACCAAGAAGAAACTGAAAATCAATGTAGTAGGCCCAAAAAACTCTAAGGTCTCTACAAACAAAAAGCCAGACAACACATACACCATATCATTCAACCCAGCAGTGGTAGGAACATACTTGGTTCATGTGGCACAAGGGGACAAATCCGTCCGTGGGTCGCCATTCATGGTAAAGGTCTCAAACCCCAAGGAGGTAAAACTGAGTGGACCTGGAGTGAAGAAATTGGGGGGGAATATTGTCACAGATCTTCTGGCACTTGGAGGATTAAAGACAACAGGTATGATTCCTTTAGCTGATAAAATTCTGTGGTTGCTAGACCTAACCAAATCAGGCTTAACACCTTTGGATGTAACAACATCCATATCTGGACCTGAAAACTTTCAACAAGAACTAGAAGTTTTTCAGAAAGATCCAAACCACGGAACCATCAGTTTTGTTCCACCTAAATGTGGGGCATACAAACTTCAAGTACAAGCTGGTGGAGAGGATATTCCACAAAGCCCAGTTGATATCACCGTTTACGATCCAACCCTGGGTGTTCCCAGCTTCGAGCCAGAAATCTCTGCAGAAGTGGAAGAGGTGGAACTCCTGGAGTCACTCCCACCTGCCGAGTTATCAGCCAGCCTACCAGAACTGTCCATAGATGCTTCAGTTGGCGACGAAGATTCTCTTGATGCCTGGATTAAGGCACCAAATGGAAAGATTTTGCCATGCAATGTGGACAAGCAGGGCGACAAGTACAAGCTGTCGTTTTTGCCATTCGTGGTTGGACCCCACCAAGCCCACATATCAGTGGGTGACAAGCCCATCAAGGGTAGCCCTTTCCAAATCAACGTCACCCAGCAGCAGGCAGTGTCTTCTGAGGGACCAGAAGTGGTCCTGATGGGAGTAGGAAATCCCCTGGAGTGGAAGATAGAGGGATTCGATGGCAAAGGGAAACTGAAGGTCAACGTTGTTGGACCCAAGAAATGCAAAGCCGCATTGAAGAAGAATGCGGACAAATCTCACAGCATCGTTCTGACCCCCACGTACCCAGGGACCTACCTGGTCCACGTGACAGACGGTGGCAAACCTATTCGCGGTTCTCCATTTGTAGTGAAGGTGACCAATCCCAAGAACGTGAAGCTCAGTGGACCTGGAGTGAAGAAACTGGGGGGAAACATCATATCAGGTCTCCTCTCGTTGGGTGGATTGAAGTTCCCCAGCGTTCTGCCATTCCCTGACAACGTCCAATGGACGGCGGATCTGTCCAAGGCTGCATTGTTCACATCTGACCTGAAGGCATCCATTACTGGACCTGAAGGTTTCCACAAGGACCTGGAAGTTGTACAGAAGGACCCGACTCATGGCACCATCAATTTTGTTCCACCAAAGTGTGGTCCATACAGACTTCAGGTGACAGCAGGAGCTCAGGAAATCCCACAGAGTCCAGCAGACATCACTATATATGATCCAACCCTGGGTGTTCCCAGCTTCGAGCCAGAAATTTCTGCAGAAGTGGAAGAGGTGGAACTCCTGGAGTCACTCCCACCTGCCGAGTTATCAGCCAACCTACCTGAACTGTCCATAGATGCTTCAGTTGGCGACGAAGATTCTCTTGATGCCTGGATTAAGGCACCAAATGGAAAGATTTTGCCATGCAATGTGGACAAGCAGGGCGACAAGTACAAGCTGTCGTTTTTGCCATTCGTGGTTGGACCCCACCAAGCCCACATATCAGTGGGTGACAAGCCCATCAAGGGTAGCCCTTTCCAAATCAACGTCACCCAGCAGCAGGCAGTGTCTTCTGAAGGACCAGAAGTGGTCCTGATGGGAGTCGGAAATCCCCTGGAGTGGAAGATTGAAGGATTCGATGGCAAAGGGAAACTGAAGGTCAACGTTGTTGGACCCAAGAAATGCAAAGCCGCATTGAAGAAGAATGCGGACAAATCTCACAGCATCGTTCTGACCCCCACCTACCCAGGGACCTACCTGGTCCACGTGACTGACGGTGGCAAACCTATTCACGGTTCTCCATTTGTAGTGAAGGTGACCAATCCCAAGAACGTGAAGCTCAGTGGACCTGGAGTGAAGAAACTGGGAGGAAACATAATATCAGGTCTCCTCTCATTGGGTGGAGTGAAGTTCCCCAGCGTTTTGCCATTCCCTGACAACGTCCAATGGACAGCGGATCTATCCAAGGCTGCATTGTTCACATCTGACCTGAAGGCATCCATTACTGGACCTGAAGGTTTCCACAAGGACCTGGAAGTTGTACAGAAGGACCCGACTCATGGCACCATCAATTTTGTTCCACCAAAGTGTGGTCCATACAGACTTCAGGTGACAGCAGGAGCTCAGGAAATCCCGCAGAGTCCAGCAGACATCACCATATATGATCCAACCCTGGGTGTTCCCAGCTTCGAGCCAGAGATCTCTGCAGAAGTGGAAGAGGTGGATATTTTGGAGTCCCTCCCATCTGCAGAGTTGTCAACTAATCTACCTGAACTGTCCATAGATGCTTCAGTTGGTGACGAAGATTCTCTCGATGCCTGGATTAAGGCACCAAATGGAAAGATTTTGCCATGCAACGTGGACAAGCAGGGCGACAAGTACAAGCTGTCGTTTTTGCCATTCGTGGTTGGACCCCACCAAGCCCACATATCAGTGGGTGACAAGCCCATCAAGGGTAGCCCTTTCCAAATCAACGTCACCCAGCAGCAAGCAGTGTCTTCTGAGGGACCAGAAGTGGTCCTGATGGGAGTAGGAAATCCCCTGGAGTGGAAGATAGAGGGATTCGATGGCAAAGGGAAACTGAAGGTCAGCGTTGTTGGACCCAAGAAATGCAAAGCCGCTCTGAAGAAGAATGCGGACAAATCTCACAGCATCGTTCTGACCCCCACGTACCCAGGGACCTACCTGGTCCACGTGACAGACGGTGGCAAACCTATTCGCGGTTCTCCATTTGTAGTGAAGGTGACCAATCCCAAGAACGTGAAGCTCAGTGGACCTGGAGTGAAGAAACTGGGAGGAAACATAATATCAGGTCTCCTCTCGTTGGGTGGAGTGAAGTTCCCCAGCGTTTTGCCATTCCCTGACAACATCCAATGGACGGCGGATCTGTCCAAGGCTGCATTGTTCACATCCGACCTGAAGGCATCCATTACTGGACCTGAAGGTTTCCACAAGGACCTGGAAGTTGTACAGAAGGACCCGACTCATGGCACCATCAATTTTGTTCCACCAAAGTGTGGTCCATACAGACTTCAGGTGACAGCAGGAGCTCAGGAAATCCCGCAGAGTCCCGCAGACATCACCATATATGATCCAACCCTGGGTGTTCCCAGCTTCGAGCCAGAGATCTCTGCAGAAGTGGAAGAGGTGGATATTTTGGAGTCCCTCCCATCTGCAGAGTTGTCAACTAATCTACCTGAACTGTCCATAGATGCTTCAGTTGGTGACGAAGATTCTCTCGATGCCTGGATTAAGGCACCAAATGGAAAGATTTTGCCATGCAACGTGGACAAGCAGGGCGACAAGTACAAGCTGTCGTTTTTGCCATTCGTGGTTGGACCCCACCAAGCCCACATATCAGTGGGTGACAAGCCCATCAAGGGTAGCCCTTTCCAAATCAACGTCACCCAGCAGCAAGCAGTGTCTTCTGAGGGACCAGAAGTGGTCCTGATGGGAGTAGGAAATCCCCTGGAGTGGAAGATAGAGGGATTCGATGGCAAAGGGAAACTGAAGGTCAGCGTTGTTGGACCCAAGAAATGCAAAGCCGCTCTGAAGAAGAATGCGGACAAATCTCACAGCATCGTTCTGACCCCCACGTACCCAGGGACCTACCTGGTCCACGTGACAGACGGTGGCAAACCTATTCGCGGTTCTCCATTTGTAGTGAAGGTGACCAATCCCAAGAACGTGAAGCTCAGTGGACCTGGAGTGAAGAAACTGGGAGGAAACATAATATCAGGTCTCCTCTCGTTGGGTGGAGTGAAGTTCCCCAGCGTTTTGCCATTCCCTGACAACATCCAATGGACGGCGGATCTGTCCAAGGCTGCATTGTTCACATCCGACCTGAAGGCATCCATTACTGGACCTGAAGGTTTCCACAAGGACCTGGAAGTTGTACAGAAGGACCCGACTCATGGCACCATCAATTTTGTTCCACCAAAGTGTGGTCCATACAGACTTCAGGTGACAGCAGGAGCTCAGGAAATCCCGCAGAGTCCCGCAGACATCACCATATATGATCCAACCCTGGGTGTTCCCAGCTTCGAGCCAGAAATCTCTGCAGAAGTGGAAGAGGTGGAACTCCTAGAGTCACTCCCACCTGCCGAGTTGTCAGCAAACCTACCTGAACTGTCCATAGATGCTTCAGTTGGCGACGAAGATTCTCTTGATGCCTGGATTAAGGCACCAAATGGAAAGATTTTGCCGTGCAATGTGGACAAGCAGGGCGACAAGTACAAGCTGTCGTTTTTGCCATTCGTGGTTGGACCCCACCAAGCCCACATATCAGTGGGTGACAAGCCCATCAAGGGTAGCCCTTTCCAAATCAACGTCACCCAGCAGCAAGCAGTGTCTTCTGAGGGACCAGAAGTTGTCCTGATGGGAGTAGGAAATCCCCTGGAGTGGAAGATAGAGGGATTCGATGGCAAAGGGAAACTGAAGGTCAACGTTGTTGGACCCAAGAAATGCAAAGCCGCATTGAAGAAGAATGCGGACAAATCTCACAGCATCGTTCTGACCCCCACCTACCCAGGGACCTACCTCGTCCACGTGACAGACGGTGGCAAACCTATTCGCGGGTCTCCATTTGTAGTGAAGGTGACCAATCCCAAGAACGTGAAGCTCAGTGGACCTGGAGTGAAGAAACTGGGAGGAAACATAATATCAGGTCTCCTCTCGTTGGGTGGAGTGAAGTTCCCCAGCGTTTTGCCATTCCCTGACAACATCCAATGGACGGCGGATCTGTCCAAGGCTGCATTGTTCACATCCGACCTGAAGGCATCCATTACTGGACCTGAAGGTTTCCACAAGGACCTGGAAGTTGTACAGAAGGACCCGACTCATGGCACCATCAATTTTGTTCCACCAAAGTGTGGTCCATACAGACTTCAGGTGACAGCAGGAGCTCAGGAAATCCCGCAGAGTCCAGCAGACATCACCATATATGATCCAACCCTGGGTGTTCCCAGCTTCGAGCCAGAGATCTCTGCAGAAGTGGAAGAGGTGGATATTTTGGAGTCCCTCCCATCTGCAGAGTTGTCAACTAATCTACCCGAACTGTCCATAGATGCTTCAGTTGGTGACGAAGATTCTCTCGATGCCTGGATTAAGGCACCAAATGGAAAGATTTTGCCATGCAACGTGGACAAGCAGGGCGACAAGTACAAGCTGTCGTTTTTGCCATTCGTGGTTGGACCCCACCAAGCCCACATATCAGTGGGTGACAAGCCCATCAAGGGTAGCCCTTTCCAAATCAACGTCACCCAGCAGCAAGCAGTGTCTTCTGAGGGACCAGAAGTGGTCCTGATGGGAGTAGGAAATCCCCTGGAGTGGAAGATAGAGGGATTCGATGGCAAAGGGAAACTGAAGGTCAGCGTTGTTGGACCCAAGAAATGCAAAGCCGCTCTGAAGAAGAATGCGGACAAATCTCACAGCATCGTTCTGACCCCCACGTACCCAGGGACCTACCTGGTCCACGTGACAGACGGTGGCAAACCTATTCGCGGTTCTCCATTTGTAGTGAAGGTGACCAATCCCAAGAACGTGAAGCTCAGTGGACCTGGAGTGAAGAAACTGGGAGGAAACATAATATCAGGTCTCCTCTCGTTGGGTGGAGTGAAGTTCCCCAGCGTTTTGCCATTCCCTGACAACATCCAATGGACGGCGGATCTGTCCAAGGCTGCATTGTTCACATCCGACCTGAAGGCATCCATTACTGGACCTGAAGGTTTCCACAAGGACCTGGAAGTTGTACAGAAGGACCCGACTCATGGCACCATCAATTTTGTTCCACCAAAGTGTGGTCCATACAGACTTCAGGTGACAGCAGGAGCTCAGGAAATCCCGCAGAGTCCCGCAGACATCACCATATATGATCCAACCCTGGGTGTTCCCAGCTTCGAGCCAGAAATCTCTGCAGAAGTGGAAGAGGTGGAACTCCTAGAGTCACTCCCACCTGCCGAGTTGTCAGCAAACCTACCTGAACTGTCCATAGATGCTTCAGTTGGCGACGAAGATTCTATTGATGCCTGGATTAAGGCACCAAATGGAAAGATTTTGCCATGCAATGTGGACAAGCAGGGCGACAAGTACAAGCTGTCGTTTTTGCCATTCGTGGTTGGACCCCACCAAGCCCACATATCAGTGGGTGACAAGCCCATCAAGGGTAGCCCTTTCCAAATCAACGTCACCCAGCAGCAAGCAGTGTCTTCTGAGGGACCAGAAGTTGTCCTGATGGGAGTAGGAAATCCCCTGGAGTGGAAGATAGAGGGATTCGATGGCAAAGGGAAACTGAAGGTCAACGTTGTTGGACCCAAGAAATGCAAAGCCGCATTGAAGAAGAATGCGGACAAATCTCACAGCATCGTTCTGACCCCCACGTACCCAGGGACCTACCTGGTCCACGTGACAGACGGTGGCAAACCTATTCGCGGTTCTCCATTTGTAGTGAAGGTGACCAATCCCAAGAACGTGAAGCTCAGTGGACCTGGAGTGAAGAAACTGGGAGGAAACATAATATCAGGTCTCCTCTCGTTGGGTGGGGTGAAGTTCCCTAGCGTTTTGCCATTCCCTGACAACGTCCAATGGACGGCGGATCTGTCCAAGGCTGCATTGTTCACATCCGACCTGAAGGCATCCATTACTGGACCTGAAGGTTTCCACAAGGACCTGGAAGTTGTACAGAAGGACCCGACTCATGGCACCATCAATTTTGTTCCACCAAAGTGTGGTCCATACAGACTTCAGGTGACAGCAGGAGCTCAGGAAATCCCGCAGAGTCCCGCAGACATCACCATATATGATCCAACCCTGGGTGTTCCAAGCTTCGAGCCAGAAATCTCTGCAGAAGTGGAAGAGGTGGAACTCCTAGAGTCACTCCCACCTGCCGAGTTGTCAGCAAACCTACCTGAACTGTCCATAGATGCTTCAGTTGGCGACGAAGATTCTCTTGATGCCTGGATTAAGGCACCAAATGGAAAGATTTTGCCGTGCAATGTGGACAAGCAGGGCGACAAGTACAAGCTGTCGTTTTTGCCATTCGTGGTTGGACCCCACCAAGCCCACATATCAGTGGGTGACAAGCCCATCAAGGGTAGCCCTTTCCAAATCAACGTCACCCAGCAGCAAGCAGTGTCTTCTGAGGGACCAGAAGTTGTCCTGATGGGAGTAGGAAATCCCCTGGAGTGGAAGATAGAGGGATTCGATGGCAAAGGGAAACTGAAGGTCAATGTTGTTGGACCCAAGAAATGCAAAGCCGCATTGAAGAAGAATGCGGACAAATCTCACAGCATCGTTCTGACCCCCACCTACCCAGGGACCTACCTGGTCCACGTGACTGACGGTGGCAAACCTATTCGCGGTTCTCCATTTGTAGTGAAGGTGACCAATCCCAAGAACGTGAAGCTCAGTGGACCTGGAGTGAAGAAACTGGGAGGAAACATAATATCAGGTCTCCTCTCGTTGGGTGGGGTGAAGTTCCCCAGCGTTTTGCCATTCCCTGACAACGTCCAATGGACGGCGGATCTGTCCAAGGCTGCATTGTTCACATCCGACCTGAAGGCATCCATTACTGGACCTGAAGGTTTCCACAAGGACCTGGAAGTTGTACAGAAGGACCCGACTCATGGCACCATCAATTTTGTTCCACCAAAGTGTGGTCCATACAGACTTCAGGTGACAGCAGGAACTCAGGAAATCCCGCAGAGTCCCGCAGACATCACCATATATGATCCAACCCTGGGTGTTCCCAGCTTCGAGCCAGAAATCTCTGCAGAAGTGGAAGAGGTGGAACTCCTAGAGTCACTCCCACCTGCCGAGTTGTCAGCAAACCTACCTGAACTGTCCATAGATGCTTCAGTTGGCGACGAAGATTCTCTTGATGCCTGGATTAAGGCACCAAATGGAAAGATTTTGCCGTGCAATGTGGACAAGCAGGGCGACAAGTACAAGCTGTCGTTTTTGCCATTCGTGGTTGGACCCCACCAAGCCCACATATCAGTGGGTGACAAGCCCATCAAGGGTAGCCCTTTCCAAATCAACGTCACCCAGCAGCAAGCTGTGTCTTCTGAGGGACCAGAAGTGGTCCTGATGGGAGTAGGAAATCCCCTGGAGTGGAAGATAGAGGGATTCGATGGCAAAGGGAAACTGAAGGTCAATGTTGTTGGACCCAAGAAATGCAAAGCCGCATTGAAGAAGAATGCGGACAAATCTCACAGCATCGTTCTGACCCCCACCTACCCAGGGACCTACCTGGTCCACGTGACAGACGGTGGCAAACCTATTCGTGGTTCTCCATTTGTAGTGAAGGTGACCAATCCCAAGAACGTGAAGCTCAGTGGACCTGGAGTGAAGAAACTGGGAGGAAACATAATAACAGGTCTCCTCTCGTTGGGTGGATTGAAGTTCCCCAGCGTTTTGCCATTCCCTGACAACGTCCAATGGACGGCAGATCTGTCCAAGGCTGCATTGTTCATATCTGACCTGAAGGCATCCATTACTGGACCTGAAGGTTTCCACAAGGACCTGGAAGTTGTACAGAAGGACCCGACTCATGGCACCATCAATTTTGTTCCACCAAAGTGTGGTCCATACAGACTTCAGGTGACAGCAGGAGCTCAGGAAATCCCGCAGAGTCCAGCAGACATCACCATATATGATCCAACCCTGGGTGTTCCCAGCTTCGAGCCAGAAATCTCTGCAGAAGTGGAAGAGGTGGAACTCCTGGAGTCACTCCCACCTGCCGAGTTGTCAGCAAACCTACCTGAACTGTCCATAGATGCTTCAGTTGGTGACGAAGATTCTCTCGATGCCTGGATTAAGGCACCAAATGGAAAGATTTTGCCATGCAGCGTGGACAAGCAGGGCGACAAGTACAAGCTGTCGTTTTTGCCATTCGTGGTTGGACCCCACCAAGCCCACATATCAGTGGGTGACAAGCCCATCAAGGGTAGCCCTTTCCAAATCAACGTCACCCAGCAGCAGGCAGTGTCTTCTGAGGGACCAGACGTGGTCCTGATGGGAGTAGGAAATCCCCTGGAGTGGAAGATAGAGGGATTCGATGGCAAAGGGAAACTGAAGGTCAGCGTTGTTGGACCCAAGAAATGCAAAGCCGCATTGAAGAAGAATGCAGACAAATCTCACAGCATCGTTCTGACCCCCACCTACCCAGGGACCTACCTGGTCCACCTGACAGATGGTGGCAAACCTATTCGCGGTTCTCCATTTGTAGTGAAGGTGACCAATCCCAAGAACGTGAAGCTCAGTGGACCAGGAGTGAAGAAACTGGGAGGAAACATCATATCAGGTCTCCTCTCGTTGGGTGGAGTGAAGTTCCCCAGCGTTTTGCCATTCCCTGACAACGTCCAATGGACGGCGGATCTGTCCAAGGCTGCATTGTTTACATCCGACCTGAAGGCATCCATTACTGGACCTGAAGGTTTCCACAAGGACCTGGAAGTTGTACAGAAGGACCCGACTCATGGCACCATCAATTTTGTTCCACCAAAGTGTGGTCCATACAGACTTCAGGTGACAGCAGGAGCTCATGAAATCCCACAGAGTCCAGCAGACATCACCATATATGATCCAACCCTGGGTGTTCCCAGCTTCGAGCCAGAGATCTCTGCAGAAGTGGAAGAGGTGGAACTCCTGGAGTCACTCCCACCTGCCGAGTTGTCAACAAATCTACCTGAACTGTCCATAGATGCTTCAGTTGGCGACGAAGATTCTCTTGATGCCTGGATTAAGGCACCAAATGGAAAGATTTTACCATGCAATGTGGACAAGCAGGGCGACAAGTACAAGCTGTCGTTTTTGCCATTCGTGGTTGGACCCCACCAGGCCCACATATCAGTTGGTGACAAGCCTATCAAGGGTAGCCCTTTCCAAATTAACGTCACCCAGCAGCAGGCAGTGTCTTCTGAAGGACCAGAAGTGGTCCTGATGGGAGTAGGAAATCCCCTGGAGTGGAAGATAGAGGGATTCGATGGCAAAGGGAAACTGAAGGTCAACGTTGTTGGACCCAAGAAATGCAAAGCCGCATTGAAGAAGAATGCGGACAAATCTCACAGCATCGTTCTGACCCCCACTTACCCAGGGACCTACCTGGTCCACGTGACAGACGGTGGCAAACCTATTCGCGGTTCTCCATTTGTAGTGAAGGTGACCAATCCCAAGAACGTGAAGCTCAGTGGACCTGGAGTGAAGAAACTGGGAGGAAACATCATATCAGGTCTCCTGTCGTTGGGTGGATTGAGGTTCCCCAGCGTTTTGCCATTCCCTGACAACGTCCAATGGACGGCGGATCTGTCCAAGGCTGCATTGTTCACATCTGACCTGAAGGCATCCATTACTGGACCTGAAGGTTTCCACAAGGACCTGGAAGTTGTACAGAAGGACCCGACTCATGGCACCATCAATTTTGTTCCACCAAAGTGTGGTCCATACAGACTTCAGGTGACAGCAGGAGCTCAGGAAATCCCGCAGAGTCCAGCAGATATCACCATATATGATCCAACCCTGGGTGTTCCCAGCTTCGAGCCAGAGATCTCTGCAGAAGTGGAAGAGGTGGAACTCTTGGAGTCACTCCCACCTGCCGAGTTATCAGCCAACTTACCTGAACTGTCCATAGATGCTTCAGTTGGCGACGAAGATTCTCTTGATGCCTGGATTAAGGCACCAAATGGAAAGATTTTACCATGCAATGTGGACAAGCAGGGCGACAAGTACAAGCTGTCGTTTTTGCCATTCGTGGTTGGACCCCACCAGGCCCACATATCAGTTGGTGACAAGCCTATCAAGGGTAGCCCTTTCCAAATTAACGTCACCCAGCAGCAGGCAGTGTCTTCTGAAGGACCAGAAGTGGTCCTGATGGGAGTAGGAAATCCCCTGGAGTGGAAGATAGAGGGATTCGATGGCAAAGGGAAACTGAAGGTCAACGTTGTTGGACCCAAGAAATGCAAAGCCGCATTGAAGAAGAATGCGGACAAATCTCACAGCATCGTTCTGACCCCCACTTACCCAGGCACCTACCTGGTCCACGTGACAGACGGTGGCAAACCTATTCGCGGTTCTCCATTTGTAGTGAAGGTGACCAATCCCAAGAACGTGAAGCTCAGTGGACCTGGAGTGAAGAAACTGGGAGGAAACATCATATCAGGTCTCCTGTCGTTGGGTGGATTGAGGTTCCCCAGCGTTTTGCCATTCCCTGACAACGTCCAATGGACGGCGGATCTGTCCAAGGCTGCATTGTTCACATCTGACCTGAAGGCATCCATTACTGGACCTGAAGGTTTCAACAAGGACCTGGAAGTTGTACAGAAGGACCCGACTCATGGCACCATCAATTTTGTTCCACCAAAATGTGGTCCATACAGACTTCAGGTGACAGCAGGAGCTCAGGAAATCCCGCAGAGTCCAGCAGATATCACCATATATGATCCAACCCTGGGTGTTCCCAGCTTCGAGCCAGAGATCTCTGCAGAAGTGGAAGAGGTGGAACTCCTGGAGTCACTCCCACCTGCCGAGTTATCAGCCAACTTACCTGAACTGTCCATAGATGCTTCAGTTGGCGACGAAGATTCTCTTGATGCCTGGATTAAGGCACCAAATGGAAAGATTTTACCATGCAATGTGGACAAGCAGGGCGACAAGTACAAGCTGTCGTTTTTGCCATTCGTGGTTGGACCCCACCAGGCCCACATATCAGTTGGTGACAAGCCTATCAAGGGTAGCCCTTTCCAAATTAACGTCACCCAGCAGCAGGCAGTGTCTTCTGAAGGACCAGAAGTGGTCCTGATGGGAGTAGGAAATCCCCTGGAGTGGAAGATAGAGGGATTCGATGGCAAAGGGAAACTGAAGGTCAACGTTGTTGGACCCAAGAAATGCAAAGCCGCATTGAAGAAGAATGCGGACAAATCTCACAGCATTGTTCTGACCCCCACCTACCCAGGGACCTACCTGGTCCACGTGACAGACGGTGGCAAACCTATTCGAGGTTCTCCACTTGTAGTGAAGGTGACCAATCCCAAGAACGTGAAGCTCAGTGGACCTGGAGTGAAGAAACTGGGAGGAAACATCATATCAGGTCTCCTGTCGTTGGGTGGATTGAGGTTCCCCAGCGTTTTGCCATTCCCTGACAACGTCCAATGGACGGCGGATCTGTCCAAGGCTGCATTGTTCACATCTGACCTGAAGGCATCCATTACTGGACCTGAAGGTTTCCACAAGGACCTGGAAGTTGTACAGAAGGACCCGACTCATGGCACCATCAATTTTGTTCCACCAAAATGTGGTCCATACAGACTTCAGGTGACAGCAGGAGCTCAGGAAATCCCGCAGAGTCCAGCAGACATCACCATATATGATCCAACCCTGGGTGTTCCCAGCTTCGAGCCAGAGATGTCTGCAGAAGTGGAAGAGGTGGAACTCCTGGAGTCACTCCCACCTGCCGAGTTATCAGCCAACTTACCTGAACTGTCCATAGATGCTTCAGTTGGCGACGAAGATTCTCTTGATGCCTGGATTAAGGCACCAAATGGAAAGATTTTGCCATGCAATGTGGACAAGCAGGGCGACAAGTACAAGCTGTCGTTTTTGCCATTCGTGGTTGGACCCCACCAGGCCCACATATCAGTTGGTGACAAGCCTATCAAGGGTAGCCCTTTCCAAATTAACGTCACCCAGCAGCAGGCAGTGTCTTCTGAAGGACCAGAAGTGGTCCTGATGGGAGTAGGAAATCCCCTGGAGTGGAAGATAGAGGGATTCGATGGCAAAGGGAAACTGAAGGTCAATGTTGTTGGACCCAAGAAATGCAAAGCCGCATTGAAGAAGAATGCAGACAAATCTCACAGCATCGTTCTGACCCCCACGTACCCAGGGACCTACCTGGTCCACGTGACAGACGGTGGCAAACCTATTCACGGTTCTCCATTTGTAGTGAAGGTGACCAATCCCAAGAACGTGAAGCTCAGTGGACCTGGAGTGAAGAAACTGGGAGGAAACATAATATCAGGTCTCCTGTCGTTGGGTGGATTGAAGTTCCCCAGCGTTTTGCCATTCCCTGACAACGTCCAATGGACGGCGGATCTGTCCAAGGCTGCATTGTTCACATCTGACCTGAAGGCATCCATTACTGGACCTGAAGGTTTCCACAAGGACCTGGAAGTTGTACAGAAGGACCCGACTCATGGCACCATCAATTTTGTTCCACCAAAGTGTGGTCCATACAGACTTCAGGTGACAGCAGGAGCTCAGGAAATCCCGCAGAGTCCAGCAGACATCACCATATATGATCCAACCCTGGGTGTTCCCAGCCTCGAGCCAGAAATCTCTGCAGAAGTGGAAGAGGTGGATATTTTGGAGTCCCTCCCATCTGCAGAGTTGTCAACTAATCTACCTGAACTGTCCATAGATGCTTCAGTTGGTGACGAAGATTCTCTCGATGCCTGGATTAAGGCACCAAATGGAAAGATTTTGCCGTGCAATGTGGACAAGCAGGGTGACAAGTACAAGCTGTCGTTTTTGCCATTCGTGGTTGGACCCCACCAAGCCCACATATCAGTGGGTGACAAGCCCATCAAGGGTAGCCCTTTCCAAATCAATGTCACCCAGCAGCAGGCAGTGTCTTCTGAGGGACCAGAAGTGGTCCTGATGGGAGTAGGAAATCCCCTGGAGTGGAAGATAGAGGGATTTGATGGCAAAGGGAAGCTGAAGGTGAACGTTGTTGGACCCAAGAAATGCAAAGCCGCATTGAAGAAGAATGCGGAAAAAACTCACAGCATTGTTCTGACCCCCACCTACCCAGGGACCTACCTGGTCCACGTGACAGACGGTGGCAAACCTATTCGAGGTTCTCCATTTGTAGTGAAGGTGACCAATCCCAAGAACGTGAAGCTCAGTGGACCTGGAGTGACGAAACTGGGAGGAAACATAATATCAGGTCTCCTGTCGTTGGGTGGATTGAAGTTCCCCAGCGTTTTGCCATTCCCTGACAACGTCCAATGGACGGCGGATCTGTCCAAGGCTGCATTGTTCACATCTGACCTGAAGGCATCCATTACTGGACCTGAAGGTTTCCACAAGGACCTGGAAGTTGTACAGAAGGACCCAACTCATGGCACCATCAATTTTGTTCCACCAAAGTGTGGTCCATACAGACTTCAGGTGACAGCAGGAGCTCAGGAAATCCCGCAGAGTCCAGCAGACATCACCATATATGATCCAACCCTGGGTGTTCCCAGCCTCGAGCCAGAAATCTCTGCAGAAGTGGAAGAGGTGGATATTTTGGAGTCCCTCCCATCTGCAGAGTTGTCAACTAATCTACCTGAACTGTCCATAGATGCTTCAGTTGGTGACGAAGATTCTCTCGATGCCTGGATTAAGGCACCAAATGGAAAGATTTTGCCATGCAGTGTGGACAAGCAGGGTGACAAGTACAAGCTGTCGTTTTTGCCATTCGTGGTTGGACCCCACCAAGCCCACATATCAGTTGGTGACAAGCCTATCAAGGGTAGCCCTTTCCAAATTAACGTCACCCAGCAGCAGGCAGTGTCTTCTGAAGGACCAGAAGTGGTCCTGATGGGAGTAGGAAATCCCCTGGAGTGGAAGATAGAGGGATTCGATGGCAAAGGGAAACTGAAGGTCAATGTTGTTGGACCCAAGAAATGCAAAGCCGCATTGAAGAAGAATGCAGACAAATCTCACAGCATCGTTCTGACCCCCACGTACCCAGGGACCTACCTGGTCCACGTGACAGACGGTGGCAAACCTATTCACGGTTCTCCATTTGTAGTGAAGGTGACCAATCCCAAGAACGTGAAGCTCAGTGGACCTGGAGTGAAGAAACTGGGAGGAAACATAATATCAGGTCTCCTGTCGTTGGGTGGATTGAAGTTCCCCAGCGTTTTGCCATTCCCTGACAACGTCCAATGGACGGCGGATCTGTCCAAGGCTGCATTGTTCACATCTGACCTGAAGGCATCCATTACTGGACCTGAAGGTTTCCACAAGGACCTGGAAGTTGTACAGAAGGACCCGACTCATGGCACCATCAATTTTGTTCCACCAAAGTGTGGTCCATACAGACTTCAGGTGACAGCAGGAGCTCAGGAAATCCCGCAGAGTCCAGCAGACATCACCATATATGATCCAACCCTGGGTGTTCCCAGCCTCGAGCCAGAAATCTCTGCAGAAGTGGAAGAGGTGGATATTTTGGAGTCCCTCCCATCTGCAGAGTTGTCAACTAATCTACCTGAACTGTCCATAGATGCTTCAGTTGGTGACGAAGATTCTCTCGATGCCTGGATTAAGGCACCAAATGGAAAGATTTTGCCGTGCAATGTGGACAAGCAGGGTGACAAGTACAAGCTGTCGTTTTTGCCATTCGTGGTTGGACCCCACCAAGCCCACATATCAGTGGGTGACAAGCCCATCAAGGGTAGCCCTTTCCAAATCAATGTCACCCAGCAGCAGGCAGTGTCTTCTGAGGGACCAGAAGTGGTCCTGATGGGAGTAGGAAATCCCCTGGAGTGGAAGATAGAGGGATTTGATGGCAAAGGGAAGCTGAAGGTGAACGTTGTTGGACCCAAGAAATGCAAAGCCGCATTGAAGAAGAATGCGGAAAAAACTCACAGCATTGTTCTGACCCCCACCTACCCAGGGACCTACCTGGTCCACGTGACAGACGGTGGCAAACCTATTCGAGGTTCTCCATTTGTAGTGAAGGTGACCAATCCCAAGAACGTGAAGCTCAGTGGACCTGGAGTGACGAAACTGGGAGGAAACATAATATCAGGTCTCCTGTCGTTGGGTGGATTGAAGTTCCCCAGCGTTTTGCCATTCCCTGACAACGTCCAATGGACGGCGGATCTGTCCAAGGCTGCATTGTTCACATCTGACCTGAAGGCATCCATTACTGGACCTGAAGGTTTCCACAAGGACCTGGAAGTTGTACAGAAGGACCCAACTCATGGCACCATCAATTTTGTTCCACCAAAGTGTGGTCCATACAGACTTCAGGTGACAGCAGGAGCTCAGGAAATCCCGCAGAGTCCAGCAGACATCACCATATATGATCCAACCCTGGGTGTTCCCAGCCTCGAGCCAGAAATCTCTGCAGAAGTGGAAGAGGTGGATATTTTGGAGTCCCTCCCATCTGCAGAGTTGTCAACTAATCTACCTGAACTGTCCATAGATGCTTCAGTTGGTGACGAAGATTCTCTCGATGCCTGGATTAAGGCACCAAATGGAAAGATTTTGCCATGCAGTGTGGACAAGCAGGGTGACAAGTACAAGCTGTCGTTTTTGCCATTCGTGGTTGGACCCCACCAAGCCCACATATCAGTGGGTGACAAGCCCATTAAGGGTAGCCCTTTCCAAATCAACGTCACCCAGCAGCAGGCAGTGTCTTCTGAGGGACCAGAAGTGGTCCTGATGGGAGTAGGAAATCCCCTGGAGTGGAAGATAGAGGGATTTGATGGCAAAGGGAAACTGAAGGTCAGCGTTGTTGGACCCAAGAAATGCAAAGCCGCACTGAAGAAGAATGCAGACAAATCTCACAGCATCGTTCTGACCCCCACCTACCCAGGGACCTACCTGGTCCACCTGACAGATGGTGGCAAACCTATTCGCGGATCTCCATTTGTAGTGAAGGTGACCAATCCCAAGAACGTGAAGCTCAGTGGACCTGGAGTGAAGAAACTGGGAGGAAACATCATATCAGGTCTCCTCTCGTTGGGTGGATTGAAGTTCCCCAGCGTTTTGCCATTCCCTGACAACGTCCAATGGACGGCGGATCTGTCCAAGGCTGCATTGTTCACATCTGACCTGAAGGCATCCATTACTGGACCTGAAGGTTTCCACAAGGACCTGGAAGTTGTACAGAAGGACCCGACTCATGGCACCATCAATTTTGTTCCACCAAAGTGTGGTCCATACAGACTTCAGGTGACAGCAGGAGCTCATGAAATCCCACAGAGTCCAGCAGACATCACCATATATGATCCAACCCTGGGTGTTCCCAGCTTCGAGCCAGAAATCTCTGCAGAAGTGGAAGAGGTGGAACTCCTGGAGTCACTCCCATCTGCCGAGTTGTCAACAAATCTACCTGAACTGTCCATAGATGCTTCAGTTGGCGACGAAGATTCTCTTGATGCCTGGATTAAGGCACCAAATGGAAAGATTTTGCCGTGCAATGTGGACAAGCAGGGTGACAAGTACAAGCTGTCGTTTTTGCCATTCGTGGTTGGACCCCACCAAGCCCACATATCAGTGGGTGACAAGCCCATCAAGGGTAGCCCTTTCCAAATCAACGTCACCCAGCAGCAGGCAGTGTCTTCTGAGGGACCAGAAGTGGTCCTGATGGGAGTAGGAAATCCCCTGGAGTGGAAGATAGAGGGATTCGATGGCAAAGGGAAACTGAAGGTCAACGTTGTTGGACCCAAGAAATGCAAAGCCGCATTGAAGAAGAATGCGGACAAATCTCACAGCATTGTTCTGACCCCCACCTACCCAGCGACCTACCTGGTCCACGTGACAGACGGTGGCAAACCTATTTGCGGTTCTCCATTTGTAGTGAAGGTGACCAATCCCAAGAACGTGAAGCTCAGTGGACCTGGAGTTAAGAAACTGGGAGGAAACATCATATCAGGTCTCCTCTCGTTGGGTGGATTGAAGTTCCCCAGCGTTTTGCCATTCCCTGACAATGTCCAATGGACGGCGGATCTGTCCAAGGCTGCATTGTTCACATCGGACCTGAAGGCATCCATTACTGGACCTGAAGGTTTCCACAAGGACTTGGAAGTTGTACAGAAGGACCCAACTCATGGCACCATCAATTTTGTTCCACCAAAGTGTGGTCCATACAGACTTCAGGTGACAGCAGGAGCTCAGGAAATCCCGCAGAGTCCCGCAGATATCACCATATATGATCCAACCCTGGGTGTTCCCAGCTTCGAGCCAGAAATTTCTGCAGAAGTGGAAGAGGTGGAACTCCTGGAGTCACTCCCACCTGCCGAGTTATCAGCCAACCTACCTGAACTGTCCATAGATGCTTCTGTTGGCGACGAAGATTCTCTTGATGCCTGGATTAAGGCACCAAATGGAAAGATTTTGCCGTGCAATGTGGACAAGCAGGGCGACAAGTACAAGCTGTCGTTTTTGCCATTCGTGGTTGGACCCCACCAAGCCCACATATCAGTTGGTGACAAGCCTATCAAGGGTAGCCCTTTCCAAATTAACGTCACCCAGCAGCAGGCAGTGTCTTCTGAGGGACCAGAAGTGGTCCTGATGGGAGTAGGAAATCCCCTGGAGTGGAAGATTGGAGGATTCGATGGCAAAGGGAAACTGAAAGTCAACGTTGTTGGACCCAAGAAATGCAAAGCCGCATTGAAAAAGAATGCGGACAAATCTCACAGCATCGTTCTGACCCCTACCTACCCAGGGACCTACCTGGTCCACGTGACAGACGGTGGCAAACCTATTTGCGGTTCTCCATTTGTAGTGAAGGTGACCAATCCCAAGAACGTGAAGCTCAGTGGACCTGGAGTTAAGAAACTGGGAGGAAACATCATATCAGGTCTCCTCTCGTTGGGTGGAGTGAAGTTCCCCAGCGTTTTGCCATTCCCTGACAATGTCCAATGGACGGCGGATCTGTCCAAGGCTGCATTGTTCACATCGGACCTGAAGGCATCCATTACTGGACCTGAAGGTTTCCACAAGGACTTGGAAGTTGTACAGAAGGACCCAACTCATGGCACCATCAATTTTGTTCCACCAAAGTGTGGTCCATACAGACTTCAGGTGACAGCAGGAGCTCAGGAAATCCCGCAGAGTCCCGCAGATATCACCATATATGATCCAACCCTGGGTGTTCCCAGCTTCGAGCCAGAAATTTCTGCAGAAGTGGAAGAGGTGGAACTCCTGGAGTCACTCCCACCTGCCGAGTTATCAGCCAACCTACCTGAACTGTCCATAGATGCTTCTGTTGGCGACGAAGATTCTCTTGATGCCTGGATTAAGGCACCAAATGGAAAGATTTTGCCGTGCAATGTGGACAAGCAGGGCGACAAGTACAAGCTGTCGTTTTTGCCATTCGTGGTTGGACCCCACCAAGCCCACATATCAGTTGGTGACAAGCCTATCAAGGGTAGCCCTTTCCAAATTAACGTCACCCAGCAGCAGGCAGTGTCTTCTGAGGGACCAGAAGTGGTCCTGATGGGAGTAGGAAATCCCCTGGAGTGGAAGATTGGAGGATTCGATGGCAAAGGGAAACTGAAAGTCAACGTTGTTGGACCCAAGAAATGCAAAGCCGCATTGAAAAAGAATGCGGACAAATCTCACAGCATCGTTCTGACCCCTACCTACCCAGGGACCTACCTGGTCCACGTGACAGACAGTGGCAAACCTATTCGCGGTTCTCCATTTGTAGTGAAGGTGACCAATCCCAAGAACGTTAAGCTTAGTGGACCTGGAGTGAAAAAACCTGGACCAAACGTTTTGTCTGATCTGCTTTCTTTGGGTGGCTTGAAGATGCCTGGTGTACTTCCATTCACAGATTCTCTCCAATGGTCTATTGATTTAACCAAGGCAGCTTTGTTTACATCGGATGTAAAGGCTGTGATCTCTGGTCCCGAAGGTTTACATAGAGATCTAACTGTGGTTCAGAAGGATCCAACCCATTGTGTTATATCATTTGCCCCTCTTAAGTGTGGTCCGTACAAACTTCAAGTGAGTGCAGGTGGTCATGAAATTCCTCAAAGCCCTGTGGATGTTTCCCTCTTTGATGCTGGTAGGATTGCAGTGAGTGGTCCAGCAGGGAAAAGAGGTCACGTTGAGCAACCAGTGGTTTTTAATATCGATGCGTCTCAAGCTGGTGAAGGATCTTTGTCTTTGAAATTGGATGGACCATCTAGTGTAACTCCTACATGTAACTCTGAGAAGCAGGGTCATTTTGTTCTTTCATTTGTCCCTCCGAAAGTAGGAGTCTACAGTTTGAATGCCAAATATTATGACCAACTTGTTCCTGGCTCACCTTTTTCCATTTCTGTAATCAATCGTTCTTCAGTTACTGCCATGGGTGCAGGTGTTACAGGCATCGGTGCCTCTGTGGGCACTCCAGCAGATGTCATTGTTGATACCTCAGAAGCAGGGAGCGCTGCTGTTAATGCTATTGTCAAAAACCCAGCCGGTGAAATTACCAACATCAATCTTGTACCAACAGCTCAGGGCCTCCTTCGTGGAGAGTACACTCCACTGCAGGAAGGTAACTATCAAGTTGATGTCACCTTTGATAATGAGCCGATTGATGAATCACCTTTTAACTTTAACTTGTCTAACAGCATAGATGCATCAGTGGAAGAGGCTGTTCCTCCAACTGATTTTGTGTCCAGCTTACCTGAGCTCACTTTCGATGCTTCTGTTGGGGATGATGATGTTCTTGATGCATGGGTGAAGGCTCCGAGTGGGAAATCACTACCTTGCAATGTTGAGAAACAATCTGGTGACAAGTACAAGCTCTCATTTATCCCTTACACTGTTGGTACACACCATGCCCACATATCAGTGGGAGACAAGCCAGTCAAGGGCAGCCCATTCCAAATCAATGTCACCCAACAACAGGCAGTTACCATTGAAGGACCTGAACTGGTTCTGATGGGTGTTGGACAGCCATTGGAGTGGCAGACTAGAGAACCTTTGGACAGCAAGAGCAAACTGAAAGTTATTGTTGATGGTCCTAAGAAACACAAGGTGAAGACGAAGAAGAATGCTGACAAAACTAATACTATCGTGCTCACACCATCACTACCAGGGACCTACCTTGTACGTATCACTCATGGAGGTAAATCAGTTCGTGGATCCCCATTTGTGGTGAAGGTTTGCAACCCAAGAGGTGTAAAGTTGAGTGGACCAGGGATCAAGAAAGGTGGGCTTGCTGATCTGTTGTTGAGCGGAATAAAGACATCTGGTGGACAAAACCGTACAGAGCTGCTGCCCATTTCAGAGCGCTTGGAGTGGTCTGCTAATCTTGCTTCTTCAGGGTTGTTTTGTGCAGATCTGAAGGCAACTATGTATGGAGCTGAAGGGTACCAAAAGGAACTGGAAATAGTACAAGTAGATCCTACACATTCCACAATCAGTTTTTCTCCACCTAAGTGTGGACCATACAAGCTACAAGTAACTGCAGCCAGCCAGGCAATCCCTCAGTCTCCTGTGGACATTTCTCTGTATGATGCAAGCAGAATTTCAGTAAGTGGACCAGGATTAGATATAGGATGCGTTGGAAAACCTGTTCTGATAAACATTGATGCCACGCAAGCTGGTGAAGGATCTCTGTCCTTGAAACTTGATGGCCCGGCCAACGTTCTCCCCACCTGTACATCAGAAAAACAAGGATCCTTCCTTCTCAAATTTGAACCACCCAAGGCCGGAGTCTATAAGCTGTATGCCAAATTCTATGACCAGTCAATTCCTGGTTCACCATTCACTATCAACGTTTCAGACCCCTTAGCAGGACCTGAGTCCATCAACATTTCTGGAGTTGGAAGAGAAGGAGGAATTTTGAGTGGCAAGGTTGCATTTAACGTCAAGCTTCCAGCCGGATTTGATGAAAAATTGCTCACAGTTAATGCCATTGGTCCCAACGCTGTCTGCGACGTGACAAGAAGCAGTGACAATCACGGATCCCTACTCTTTGAGTATACTCCCACACTGGCTGGACCTTACAATTTTGATGTCATATATGATGGGAAGCATGTGACTGGGAGCCCATTTGAAGCTATCTGGCTTCGTCCACCTCCAGATGCATCTAAATGCCATGTGGTAGGCATTGAGAAACATGGCAAGTTCATGGTTGACTGTAGGAATGGTGGTGGAAATGGATTTCTTGAAATAGCAGTGTTTGGTGCATATTGCCCAGCAGAGAACATAAATGTTCAACATAATGGAGACTACACATTTGATATCACCTATAAGATTTTCCGACCTGGGAAGACTACTATCAGTGTCAAGTGGCACAATGTACACCTTGTTGGAAGTCCCTTCACTGTAATAACAGTCTAGTATGAACTGCTGCTGAAAGAAATAAACAATGTAGCTGTATGACTGCATGTTACTATTAGTTACTTCTAAAGTTTTAATTGCTAGTCATAAAGTTTCTTTTAATGAACTTGAGATCGATAGAGCAAAACTGTATAGTCAGGTCACTCGGAGGGTGCAAGGGGGATCAATCTCCATGAAGGATATTGGGGGCCCCATGTACCACGTATGCAGTATAATGCATACACGGGATCTTTGCAACGAAAAGGGACACCAAAAAATGTCGATATCGCGATGTTATAAAACGGGTGAGCATCACACATAAAGTGTGCTATTAAAATATATTCCATAATTCTTTTCGCTACAACGATCCCAATTGTAAGTCATTGATTGTAAAGAGCACTTGAGCTAAGCATGTGCAGTAGTACCACAGAGGATGGCTGCACCTACATAAGAAGCCAAGGCATATAATTTAAAAATCCAGGACTGGTTCCCCGCGCTAGATTTAATCATCCTGATGTCGATTGGCCTTGGAATTAAGGGGGCTTGTCCAAACTACTTTTGGAAAAATTAACGTCATTGTGACGTTAACATATAACCCCCCCCCCCCCCCCCCCCCCTTAACGTCATTCAGTTTTTGTTAAATTCACCAATGATAGTAGAGCATGGAACATTACTTAACTGATTTGAAATTATACAGGTCCTGGAAATCACACATACATGTACATAAACATGCACAAATTACATGCGCCTGTAGCAGCAATCTGGACATATGAAGTCATTGTCTTGTGATTTAAATGGATAGTTTGGTAGGAGACAGCTTTCATGTACCCACCTAAAGCATTGTGTACATTCAATCCAGACTTCCATCTCTTCATCCTCATCTTCACCTAACTCACACACAATGCATTTCTCTGCTCCCTCATCTGAGGTGGTGGCTGTTGTGACATATGACTTGATTTCTGAAGGAGGCAACACAGTCACAGTCTTCGCTCCTCTGCTGTGGCCAGCAGGCAGCACAGTCACAGCTTCTTCCAAATCAGACGTGTCGCTGGGAAGGTTGTCACCTTCAAAGTCAGACATGTTACTAGGAGGAGGGTTTTCTGCTTCAGAGTCAGACATGTCACCAGGAGGGGGGTTGTCTCCTTCAGAGCCAGACATGTCACCAGGAGGGGGGTTGTCTCCTTCAGAGCCAGACATGTCACCAGGAGGGGGGTTGTCTCCTTCAGAGCCAGACATGTCACCAGGAGGGGGGTTGTCTCCTTCAGAGTCAGACATGTCACCAGGAAGGGGGTTGGGTTCTTCAGAGTCAGACAGGTTATTAGGAGGAGGGTTGTCTCCTTCAGAGTCAGGCATTGCTGCAGATATTCTCTTACGATTTGCCTGGTGTTTAGCAATTTTACGATGCTTTCGCAACTGGTACAAGGTGCCAAACATCTGGCCACAAACAGCACCAGAACATAGCTGATGATTGCACTTCCAAGCTAACCTCTTTTCAGCTGACTGAGAGGACTTTTTCCTGACCACACTCCTTCTCTTGGGGTGGAACACTTGAAGGTGCCGTTTCTTTGCAGTCTTGGAGAGGAAGACAACGTCAGGGCAATGGGGACAGTTTCCAAGGTTCTTGTCATACGATGGCAGGTGGGTATCTGCATTGGGCAGCTCCTCAGGTTTCTTAGTACACATGTCCAGAAAAGTGCAGTAATGATCTTTGTGCTCTTTACTGGGCATTGGGTAAAAGAGCTTCATCTTCCTATCTATCAGGAAAGAAAAGACTTCCTTTGCTCTAACCGGATTGTTTGTGCAATGAGCACAGGTACTCTCCTGGCACTTGAGAAACACAATCTCATTATGGTGCATCTTCACGTGTCCAAACAGAAACCTAAACTGTTCAAGTAGCACTGTGTGGGTGGATCCATCTCGAATCTCCTTTAGAGGGGCTTTCAAAAACTTAGAAACTATGTCATGATCACTTGCAAAGTGGTCACTACACTTGACTGGTACAGGAGTGATAGAAAAGCCATCAAATACAGCATTGTTCCAGTGAACATCAGCAATCTCTTCAATAGCATCATCGAATACTTGAGATTCTTTTGCTTTCCTCTGCTCATCTGTTATGCCACTGATGTAGTATGGAGCCTTGTCGTCACTTGTAGCAATAGCAGACAACTGAACTGACGCTAACTTCTTGCTCAGCACAGACCACAGATGCTCAATTGGATTGTAAGCTGAGTACCGTGCTGCAAAGGAGGTGACACACAGCATGTCAAGGTTGCAGGTTTTCCAAAGCCGCATAAAGTAGAGAGAATTCAACAGTGAGGATGCACTCCAGTCAGGACCACCATCAACTATGAGTGTTACGACCGTTTTCCCTTCACTGACAACAGCCCTGATTAATGGTATCATATCATGGATGTGTATCTCACACGTAGAGCTATGGAAACGAGCAGCACGTAAGCAGACAGTCGTGGGGCCAGTGTGTGGTATCTTGAAATGTGGTCTACCAAGGGAATCTTTCATTGTACTATGGGCTGATACTTCAGGAGTCTTCATGGAGACATTGCCATGAGTGTTGGTAGTACATGACAGTGATATTGTTTGGTTTCCTTCACTATGAATCTCCACATGTAGATTGGCATTCTGGCTTGTTGTTGATCTGTTGTCCACATGGATGGATATTTGTGTACTTGAAATATTAGTAGTGGTGCACGTAGCGCTGACTGTTGTCACTTGACAGGCACTGTGATGAGAAGATTCGTGTCTATGATGCTGACCATGGTCTTCGTGGGCACTTGTGCAAAATTGGGTAGCTGAGGCTAGAGACATTGTGCAGGTATCATTCAGCCCATCTTCTCTGTACTCTGTCATGTCTTCACCTTCTAGGTACATTGCATTGGCAGTAGGTGATGGCTTCTTCATTAGTCTCATGTACCCAGAAGGAATCAGCAGATATCCTGGAACTGGAAAATCGTGATCAGGCACGTTTGGAGCATCATCAACAGGGAAGAAACGCTGAATTTGATGATAACGGCTTACTGCTAAGGCCCCGACCTTGATCTTATTCATATCATCACAGCTGAAGAGAGCACATTCATTCTCAAACATGACTGAGAACTCACGCCTGTAGGCAACTTGAGCAAAGAGATAGTGCTGGTCTGTGTGAAATTCTCGGTACTGGTTTCGCTTGCCAGGAACCCTGGCAGCAACTTGCCCTTTGTACCTTAAGCTTGCTGTTGTTCCATGTCTTGGGGGCTGCATGAGACGAGCCACTGAGCTTGCACTAATTCCATGTTTTTTTAAGCCAGGTACTGTGCTGAGTAGATGCTCTCTAATTTCTCTGAGGCTCACTCCTACTTTTCCAATACTTTCTCTGCGCCGCTCATGTGCACTGAATCCATTAGCTTTCACAAAAGAGGCAACGGTAGACACAATTGAGGGAAATTGAGACACAAGTGATGGTCTTCCAATTTGACTAAGTGTTCCAGTAGGCAAAAAGGTGGTTTCTTTCTCTGAAGGTTTCTTGTGGGAGCTTTTTGGAACTTGATCAACAAATAGCAGAGCTTCAAAGCCATCACCGGTCATTATAAGCTCATGGCTGTTGATCAGCACAGTGCAATCACCCTTGGAAACGACCAGTATTGGGAAAGACTCAGCAACTTGCCTAACAACAGCTGAGGGTGAGCAAGTGTTTGAAACACTCTTCATCAGCTCAGAGAGAGAGACAGCCAAAGAACTTTCCAGCATCACTCCTATTTCCCTGTGTGTATGCAGTAACAACAAGATATGCTTATCAGGTTCATGGTTTACACATGTACGTCTAAATGGGTTAAGGTGTACATGCAGATAACCTTACCTTAGATCATCATCTTGAAGGGGAAAACCAGAGACACCTGAGTTTTGCTGATCTTCAAGCTTTTGAAAGGCCATTTCCCAAGTATAGTTGGGCATGTGGCAGCAGATCACATTGCTGTCTTCTGTATGTGCCTCTGATTGCTGTTGAACCCTGCGACGAATGTTGTTCAGTACATCTCCAGAGGTTATTTTGTTCTTCAGTGCAATGAGGGATTGACCAATTCGAGTGAGAAGTTCTTGTTTCTGCACACACATCCGTGCAAGTCTATCAACCCCAATGGATGGGTTGATATTCAACTTTGAAGCTTCGTCAACGAGGGAAATAATTGCATCAATACTTTTCTGGATTTCATCCAGGCACTTCTTGAGATTGCTTGGCCTGTCTCGGATTTGTTTTGCCAAATATTTCTCCCTGAGGTTTAGGAAATACAGCAATGATTGCTCTGAGGATTTCACACAAGTCATGAATGCCTTATTGTTCTTCACATCATCAGTCAAAAAGTCAATTGCAGGGCAGAGGACATTGAAAAGCATGTGTGAAGGAGTTGATGATGATTCTGCCCGTAAAGAAGTGGATGATGTTGGCACACAAGTTGCTTGCAATGTGCTTGAAATCACAGGAAATGATGGTGACAGAGGTCCAGGTGTTGAGCATGACTGAGGGCCATGTGTTGAGCAGGACTGAGGGCCATGTGTTGAGCATGACTGAGGGCCATGTGTTGAGCATGACTGAGGGCCATGTGTTGAGCATGACTGAGGGCCATGTGTTGAGCATGACTGAGGGCCATGTGTTGAGCATGACTGAGGGCCATGTGTTGAGCATGACTGAGGGCCATGTGTTGAGCATGACTGAGGGCCATGTGTTGAGCATGACTGAGGGCCATGTGTTGAGCATGACTGAGGGCCATGTGTTGAGCAAGACTGAGGGCCATGTGTTGAGCATGACTGAGGGCCATGTGTTGAGCATGACTGAGGGCCATGTGTTGAGCAGGACTGAGGGCCATGTGTTGAGCATGACTGAGGGCCATGTGTTGAGCATGACTGAGGGCCATGTGTTGCTGCTGTACATGTATGTAAACAGAAAATGACAATTAGATCTATATACAACAGGACTGCACACCTATTGTTGAGGTTGCCATTCTGGAAAATCCATAATCAGGTACTTCCACATCATACTGCCCACTCCCTGCACCTTGTTCCCCACACTCGGTGAAAAAAATTTCAAGATCCTTAAGTGAATTCTTCATAGCTTGCCATTTAACCTAAAATATAGTACAGGTTAGAAGTATATTTAGCAGCTGTGCCTCCATAAACTACATGCCTGTGCTTGCTTGAGAAGTTCGTTCTTGCTTGCTCCTGGCTTCTCTCGCCTGGCTCGTTGCCACCACAACTCAATAAACTTTTCGTACGTGTCTCGTGGCACCTTGTAAATGTGTTGCACATCTTTCACTACTCCTCCGAAAAGTGTAGTCTGAATAGACATAACTGCTGTCACTATAGTCAACGCTGCAGCAAGCTTAGTATGAAAGCTAGATGTTTCGCAAAACTTGCGGACAATAAAATTTTCTTAGCGTCATAGCCTTAACCCCCCCCCCCCCCCCCCCCCTAACGTCACAATGACGCTAATTTTTCCAAATATAGTTTGGACAAGCCCCCTAACAAGAAAAGGCACAGTGATTGTGTAAAATTCACTCCTCCATATTAACATATGATATGCATTTACCATATCACTTTCATTGCAGTGGTGTGGGTGGTCTGGTGTTCCTGGCGTATCGTACGTAAGCTAGCTATATAGACTGGTCCCTTCGTGAGTGCCCGGAGGATAACGTCGGTGTGTGCAACATTAATTTTAATCCACTAGTCGTTACATAGTATAGTTATCAGTCCATACAGAAATATCGGTCCATATTATTTGAATCAGTTTTCAGTACTTGAGGTTTTATGTAATGATCAGATACTGGCAATTGCATGGCACTACAATACACATAATATATTACAGCTCCTATAGTGTATAAAGCAAAGCAAAATGAAAAACTATTACCATGCAAATACAAAGTGCTCACAGCATCACAAGCATAACATACACTATTCCTAGCATCATTGGAGCATTTGAAATAGAAATTGCTCCACTAGTAGAGCTGTTAGGAACAAAAGCAAGCTTCGCGTTAAAGGAGCTTACATTCCAGTAGAAATTTCCACATGTTTGATTTAGTTCATCAGGGGGAGAATTTTGTAGACTTCTAAGTTCATTAATGAGCACAGACATTCCTTCGACTTGGTGTGGCTCTAAGTGGCAGTGCAAAAACCAGTAGCCAGGGTTGTTTGCAACAAATCGTATCCTCACATAACCACCGGCAGGGACAATAATTGTATCCTTTCTAATAGTTTTGCTGTTGAGAGTGATATTAGTAGATTGTGAGTAGGTAGTACTCCAAGTAGGATTTGTGCAACTGCGATCTGAATTGCAGGTAACATCAGTGTTATTTGCAATTACGTACCCCGTAGTTGAATCGTATGTTCCGTAATAGATACCAGCAACGTGAAAGCTGTGGCCATGAAGATGAATTGGATGTGCAAAGTTGTACCCTCGTCCGACAGAGCTAAACACCATCTCTACAGTGGAGTCCTTTTTTGCAATATTGTAAATGTTAGTGCAGAAACAGGATGTACGAGTGCAGTCCACAGATCCATTTTGGCATACTTTTTCACCTTCTTGTGACCATCTGGGTTGGCTTTGCAATGGAAATGTTGGAGGAACAAAATTTCTGCCATTCACAGCACTTCCCACACCCTCAAATCCAAAGTTCAGGATAATAGTGGGGTCTGATGATACTTTTGGCATTTCCTCATTAGGTGTTTCATAAAGAAGGTTTAACGAAGTAAGTTTCATACAGGTGATATTGTAGCTTGGGTGGTATTCCTCAAACAAACAGTTTATAGCAATGCATTTACGTAAACCAGCTTTTCCACAGCCCAGATTGTACGCTGCACTGATTTGACTGTAACTTGCTGAATTGGGCTGGTCTGTATTATCACCATAATGGAGAATAGCCTCAGCGGTGTGGTTCAGTGTAGGATACGGGGGTCCAGACACACTCAGATCGAACTCCAATGTCTCCGCTAACATCAGGTAGTCTTTTGTGCCGGCTGCTTCGGATACACTTTTGGGTTTCAAGGCAAAGTCATAGCGTTCTCCTCCATGGATGATGATGTAATCGACCTCTACTGGTTCGATCAGGTACCCATCAACTGCCATTAATGTTAGGTTGTGACCCGAAATAGAAAACTTGTACGCATACAGACTCTGCGCTCCTATCATTCTGAATCGATAGTAGGTCGGATTGGCCAGCAAATTATCCCTGTATGCAACATTGAATACACTCAGCCTTGACATGGCGTATGGGACATCCGGGTGTCGTCCTAGCCCATTTATTATACCTGACCAGTATGGTATGGTCCCGACAAGGGTATTGTCAGCTCCAAGCTTTACCCAGTTTGATCCCACTGTTGGAACCACTCCATACGGTACCGATGGGAAAAATCCAATTTTACTCCTCAGTCGGGTGTATAGAGCATCTGACTGTTCCAATTGCCAGTCAAGGAAAGACAAGATGTGCTCTTGTGTATTTATGTTAAGTCGTGGCTTGTCGTTGACTTCTTTAACAATGAGTGCTCCGAAGACGCCCTCTGTTCTCTGTGCGCCACTGTGTGAATGGTACCAGAAGGTGCCAGACGGATTGGCCTTGAAGATATAAGTGAAATCTGCACCTGGAATGATAGGGCAGTGTGAAATTCCTGCCACGCCGTCCATCCACGGAGTATTGTACTGATGCATCCCATGCCAGTGAATGGAGATGCTGTCACTGTGTAAGGAGTTTGTGACTTTCACAACTACAGTTTGGTTATAATGTACTATGAGGTTGGGACCGGGGATGAGGCCGTTCACAGCGAGGTATGTACGGTAGGTCTTTCCGTCAACTGTCATTGGAATGGTACAATTTTGGGTTCCAAAAGCCTCATTTGCGATATTGGAACATCTACCATGCCCTGCAACATTGATGTTAGTTGGAACGAGTTGTCCGCTGGTTGAGTTAAAATAGTAGATGCCACCTAATGCCCCACGTTGAAGGCCTGGCATCCCAGGCACTGCATTCAGTTCATAGCTTGTAAAGGTCGGCAGAGCTTCTATCACAATGCTGAAATTGCACACTTTTGCACTGCTGTCACAAACACAGTCTTTCATTTGGTAGTCACAGCGCTGAGCCTTCACCAGCTTTGGTGTAAGCAATATGTGCATCACCATCATCAGAAGTACTACATCTGTGTGTATTAATGTGTGTGTATTATTGTGCATTAGTGTGTGTGTGATTGTGTGTGTGTGATTGTGTGTGTGATTGTGGTGTGTGTATGTATGTACGTATGTATGTATGTATGTATGTATGTATGTATGTATGTATGTATGTATGTATGTATGTATGTATGTATGTATGTATGTATGTATGTATGTATGTATGTATGTATGTATGTATGTATGTATGTATGTATGTATGTATGTATGTATGTGTGTGTGTATATGTATGTATGTATATATGTATATATGTATGTATGTATGTATGTATGTATGTATGTATGTATGTATGTATGTATGTATGTATGTATGTATGTATGTATGTATGTATGTATGTATGTATGTATGTATGTATGTATGTATGTATGTATGTATGTATGTATGTATGTATGTATGTATGTATGTATGTATGTATGTATGTATGTATGTATGTATGTATGTATGTATGTATGTATGTATGTATGTATGTATGTATGTATGTATGTATGTATGTATGCAAATGAGAAAAAAAACTTTTACACAATGTTATGGTAAACAATAGCAGTTGCATGATATACATTCTCCCTCTGCCCACTGAAGAGCATCATCTGGTCCTGCAGAATGCCATGCAGGTCAGTCATGCTTGCACTTACAAAGAAATCATTCATTTTGAAAATGGTAAGGGACGTTTAAGTAGACCCACCATTACGATCTTGTAATGTATACATGAATATTTATTAAGAGACCAATATTAAAGCGACGCAGTTCTGGAACAGGATTTTACACAAATGCATGGTTTGGCTAATGAGCTCAAGAGTATAAATTAACCTGCACGAAATCCTTTTGTGTTGTAGTTAATCTATTAAAGGTGTTTTAATATGCCTTCGCGTAATGAGAAGAAGAGATCCAAGCAACGTGTGGAAGTGAGATGATCTTTTTAAAATGATTCAAAAGAAATATAGCCTGAGAAGGTACGAACCTAGGAAAACTGCTAAACGGCAGCCATATCTAGAAGACCTGTGCTGCTAAAAGCATAGATACTTTCATATCTATGCTAAACTAAAATTCAAAAGCACAAGGACAATTCAGCAGCTATAAGGCATATGAAAATCAGTATATTGGAAAGTCTCTGATGCTAAATGATGACTAGTCCATATACTTGAAGGGAGCTGCTGAGAGGGCACGGTACCGCAGGGGTCTTTAAACTAAATACCACTCAGAGGTATATGTTTTAGCATATCTATTAAGAAGCATTAAGAAGCATAAGTGGGCCCCGTCAGACACTAACTACCACCCCTATGCATGGCCCCTTCGTCGCTCAATTCAGATCTATAACCTGCCGCTGGCATGCACTGGTTCGAAAACAGGACAAGGTGAAGGGATCACATGCTCTTTTTTTCTTCGTGGGCAGGAAGTGGTCAAGTGTGGAGCAGTTAACTCCCTTCTTGCTGTTATTGACGGCCTATTTACTGGTCGAAACCTTAATGCCAGCCTTTTTTAGTACTACGAAAACTAAAAACCTACAAGCTATATATATATATATATATATATGTACTTGACGTTACTACGTACAGGTATACACTGTAACTGTATCAAGAACTAAAGGTGATGGCAATCAACCCCTGACAAACTCAGATATGAGCCGAAAATTGAAATGGAGAGTTCCGTGGCTGTGGTTAAAATTAACCTAGGATATATAAATGATACATGCACAACATAATTTTTTCATTAGACGGTGAAGCGAATCTAATGGCCAGCGAGGTGGGGGGGGGGGGGGGGGGGGGGGGGAGGGGGAGGTGGCACCCTCTATGGCTACAGGTGTGGACATGTACAAACGCATAACTATGTATAGCTGCTCTTTTAACAGGGGGAGATCAGGAATTTTGGAAGGGGGGGGGGCACCAATTATTAAAAGTTACAATTAAGCGAGAAATGGGCGTGGTTCACCTAAAGGGGGTGGGCACACGGACGCTTTTGGTAGCTATACGTTAAAATGCAATGTAAAGACTATGAATATATAATTAGACCAACGAAAGCCCTGTGTACATATATAATATAATAATATAACATAGTATAATATAATATAATTTATTAGGTGAAAAGAACATCTAAAAGGCAAGTAATGGCATAAGAATGCAATTATAAACTGCCTACTACTACTATTCATATGGGAATAGTTTACAAAAGGGGGCTAGGTCCACATGACTCAGATGAGCTTGATGGAGGATGCAGATACTACTGAGTTGGGCAGAGAGTTCCAAACTGGTATGACACATTCAGAAAAAAAAGTTTAGACGAAAATTATGTGGCATTGACCTTGACATAAGTTTATAGTGGTTTCCTCTGGTAAAATGAAGATTAGAGTTAATACAAAAGAAGTCTGATTTGTCAACATCAACAGTTTTAAACACTATCTTGTAGCACATCACTCGGTCAAAGCACACCCTGCAATACTCAAGAGATTGAAGATTTAAGTTTCTTAGCCCAGTGCCATAATCTATGTATGAAAGCTTAGCTCTATTGCAGACAGCTCTGGTAAAGAAACGTTGGACTTTCTCAATGGAATTGATGTCCTGATGAAGCCAAGGATTCCATACCTGAGTATTTGACTCTAGTAGTGGCCGAACATAGGTAATGAATAGCCGTAGCTATATTGAAACATCACTAGTCCTTCAAAAGAAGAGCACATCGATGATGAGCCTTAGCAGCAATAGCCGAGCAATGAATATGAAACTTTAAATCATATGAGAGAAAGACGCCAAGATCACGAATTGAAGATACTTGTTCTAGGACTACATACAATAGAGAATATTTAATAGGTGGAATTGTTAGGTGACCAAAAGAGATAACACTGCATTTTTGGAAAGCAATATTTAGCTGCCACTTGGAAGACCAGTTACAAAATTCAGATAAAGAGTTTGTGAATGCAGTATTCTCTGCAATGCAATGGGCAGAATATAATTTAGTATCATCAGCAAAGATTTTCACTTTAACAGGTGGTACTATAGACAGTCTGGAAGATCATTGATATACATTAGAAAGAGCAGAGTACCTAGAACAGAACCTTGAGGTACACCACTTATGACTGGAAGACGAGTGGACTGAGATTCACCAATATATACACATTGAACCCGACCATACAGAAAGGAAGATAACCAATCCAATAAATGAGAATTAAAACCAAATGATTTGGCTTTTAAAGGAAGTCTAGCATGAGAAACTGAATCAAAATCCTTTGCAAAGTCAATGTATAACTGCATTAACTCTCATTTTGTTATCAGCCAGCAAAGTATAATCATTAACTCTTTGAACGCCAAGTTCATTTATGCATGCACTCACACACAAACGTTACACCATTCATGCATGATTTAGATCTTGCTTGCTGCACTTGTAACCATATAAGTACATCTACGAAGTCTTCTCGCACTGCCTAAAGAACCCCATTATTCAGATGACCTCACTCCACTTCACTAATGCACCACTTTATGTACTCTAAGAACAAGAATGTATCCCAAATCAGTGTAGTATGTCACTCCTCCACCTTTTGCTAATGGGTTGTTGCAGCAAAAGGTACCAGCAAGTTACAATTTGGACACACAAAATGTGCTTACACTGGGCCCAAATATGTTCAAATATTTTTATGACTATGAGGTTACTTACAATGGTCAGTATTGCACTTGGATCATCTACAATGGTAATCAAGGTGACTTTGATCCACACCACATGCATGAATGGTGAGGCAGATTATTGTCATTTAGTGAGCATGTATGCATATATGCACTTGGCGTTCAAAGAGTTAATGGTTGTTAATAATTGGGTGCAAGTAGAGCGTTTAGCTAAAAAGCCATACTGTTCTTTAGAGATGAGTAGATTTGTCCTCAGATAGGCAATGTAAATATATAATTCCCTGCAGAGAAGAACAATTGGTATTCAAAGCTTCACAGTCATGATCCCACCCCTCCCCGCAAAATACATCGGTAACTATAAACAAGCGTGCATACCGGAGAAGAGCAGCTACACAATCCTGCACCCCACCAAAAAAAAAAATACGTTGGTTCCTGTGGTGATAGTTTCAGAGGAGAGGTATATAGGTATTCATTACGACCCCCGCAACTGTCACCATGCAAATATCCGAGTAGTTAAAACTAGTAACAGATCCAGGGGAGGGGCACCGGGGGCACGCTGGACTATGTAGCTGCTGTTCTCTGGAACTTCACTATACTCATATTCACGCTTGTTTACAGTTACAGTTACTGATGTATTTTGCGGGGAGAAGTGGGTTCGTGAATATGAAGCTTTGAATCCATTTGTTCTTCTCTGTGGAGAATTATATATTTACATGTACACAGGGCTTCAGTTTCTGAAATTCCTTGCAACTACTCATCTCCATACAAAGATTGGTAATTTGGTCTACCACAGTGATATATTCAAACCAAACTGCTAAGTTTGGACATTTTAAACCATAAAAACAGTTTGGTGTTCAAACCATCCGCATTTTAAACCTATATGGTCTGAAAATGTTTGGTGTCATATCAACCAACGTATATTATTATATAACAGGCTGAACCGAAGGGGTCTGCACATGAGCTAGGTGGAATATCTAGTTGTAGCCCCATCATATTAGTATCAGCATCAGAGCCCAATGAAAAGAGAAAAATATACTAATCGTTGAAACATTTGTACAACCCTTTCAGCATCTTTGTGCTTGGAACCACTCGTATCCTCTTTCCACGTAGCGGTGATGTAATCCACCCGCAGCTGTGGGAACCAGGGTCTGGGTACGAGACTAACTGAGAAGTACGTCGGCCAGTGTTTAATCAACAACCATGTCACATGGCGGTGAAAATATTCATATCAGTGGTTTTTAATAACGTAACCATACATTTAACCTCTGATCTTTCATCAGTGCTTAAGCGGACTTACACGGCAACTAATATGGACTGATTATGAACCTTTCGTAACATGTCGAAAGCTTTAGGTAGCAGACAAATAGCAGAGGGATTTCCCGCTTCCAGTCGGTAAGCTCACAAAAACATCATTACCTCTCAAAAAGTATCTTAAAGCAGCTCTTGCAGCTCCTTGAGTTGTGCGTATCCTAGATGTGTAACAGCTGACTGATCGCTTCGGTAATCGTACTCTCGCTATCACAATCTCTTAAGAAATTATAAGCTCAATAATTTATGACGTAATTGGCCCATGACTAAACACTTGCCTGCAATCTGATTGGGCTCAACCCAAGTTAGGAAAATACTAACTTTTCACTCGTCCCCAACCCACTACGATGACTAAGTACGTCTGGCTTGCGAGACTACCTCCGCAGGTTCCGATACGGGGGGGGGGGGGGGGGGGGGAACTCGCAAATGGAGCACCTCGCAGATGGAGAAAATACGCAACATTCATTGCACCTTTAAAATAACTGTCAGTTGATACACCCCTAGCCTAGTACCGCTTATAATATTCATTGACTATTGACAATGTTGTGGGCGCTTCGTAACCCGCCCCTTTTCTCCAACCACTATGCATCCTAGCCTCTCCACTCCCTGCCTACTTCTTATCTTCATTACGAGGCTACGTGTACCTAATACCTGCATGCTCACTTAATAATAAAGAGCTTCAATCTTGCTTTGTTACCTTGGTGGAGGGATAGGCACAACCTGAGTACCCAACCCAAATTAGGAAAATGATGCACTATACAGATGCTCAACGAAGGTGAATAACCAAGAGAACATGCACGAGTGCATGTGCATATCATTAAGCAAGTGAACACTTGAGCTAAAATTGAAGTAACGGTGTATATTGTATAGTGCATCATTCAAAGTTTCCTACTTCGGGTTGGGTACTGAGGTTGTGCCCATCCCTCCCCACCAAGGTAACAAAGCAAGGTTAAAGCTCTTATTATGACTGGAAGTGAGCATGCAGGTATTGGGTACACGTATAGCCTCGTAATGAAGGTAAGAAGTATCTTTATATAGTGGTTGGAGAAAAGGGGTGGATTAATAAGCCCACAACAGTCAATGAATACTGAAGTCAGCAGGGGTGTATCATAGATATTATACTAAGGGATTGGAAACGAGGCTAATCAACACCAATTGACACCTCCACTCACTCGTTACAGCACTTATAAGAATTCCTTATGTGCCCGCGCACAAGTTAATGGACTCCCGAGGCGTATTTTGTGCGTGACATGTATGAAAAAAAGTAGCCACGGCCCAAGTACATACAAATAGAACTAACCAACAGCAAAACACGACAAACTGATCAATACGCACAACTGCCGCACAGAAGGTACACAAGTTAATGGATTCCATCCCCACTCGAGGGGTATTTTGTGCTTAACACGTATCGAAAAATGACGAAAAAAGTAGCCAAGTACATACAAATAGGTCTAACCAACAGCAAACACGACAAACAGATCAATACGTACAACTGCTCGCGCACAGAAGGTACACAAGTTAATGGACTCATCCCCACTCGAGGCGTATTTTGTGCTTAACACATATCGCAAAATGTAGCCAAGTACATACAAATAGGTCTAACCAACAACAAAACACGACCAACTGATCAATACGCACAACAGCCCGCGCACAGAAGGTACACAAGTGCACATGCGTGCAATGCGTCCTGAAAAAAAATATCTAATTTTCGAACTTGTCCGTCATATTTTTCCCACCTAAAACGCTTAAAGATATTCTCCTACGTATGTGAAGCGCTTCAGAGCAGGTAACAAGACACCAAGACCTATCGAACTAAAGATATGGACGGTTTCGAACTTCTCAGTAGGTGTTAATGATGTAACGCGGAGTGCCCACAGCCAGTGATGCGCTCACGTGACTCGTTTCCAATCCCTTACTATACTATCTATGAGTGTATCAACTGACAGTTATTGTAAAGGGTTGCAGGTGCGAAAAGTCTCCATTTGCCCTATCTGCATTTACAAGGCTTCAAGCTCACCGTATAATAAAGAATACGCAACTTGCAAGGCAACTTGCAAGGACTGCGATTGGAATTTCAAACATAGGCAGGGGTGCCCAAATCATATTCACAATTGATAATTTGGGCACCACTCTAGATATGTGAAGGCTTTTGAAAGGCCTTTGATAATAGTATGCCCAAATTCCAGGGTTTCAAGGTTTGTACGAACCCTGTTGCTGCCTGCATTTGATCATCAGATCACGCAAATCACTTCCGCTATTGTCTAACCGAATTGCACGCATGAGCGATAACGTGCATGTGTCCATATATACCCATTGTTTCCATTTTTTTTTTTTCAATTCATAGCAGTCGATCGCTTTTTATAACGATATCTGATTCAGTTTCACTGAGGGAGGCCAACCGGGCAGTTTCTCTATACACAGTTAATTCCACCACCACCCCCCCCCACCCCCCACTCCCACCCAACCACCTACCCACACGCAAAAATTGTATACGCCGATAGTCTACATCCTTACATGTACACGGAGGAGTCATGCTTGATCTTGATATCTCGATGCAGGCGTTTTATAAGGGTTTCCAGTCCCTCAAGTCGCCCTTCACGCAGTATTCGCACTACCTTGAAGGAGCCTGTATCACCTATCTATATCTACTTGCTGCAGGCGCGACTCATTAATTCCATGAGAAGATCACATGATATCACGTGAATAATATTGTCATAGATAGTATAGTAAATCTATGATATTGTCAATCTGGACGTATTGGTTTGGTTTCCTCGAATGTGGCCTAGTGGAACCTGGAGATACAAAGCAATACAGGATGCTCTCCGTGGCAATTTCTACACGCTGTAACACGCCCACGCACAACTGACACGGCAATGTTTACCCTACGTACCACATCAATTATTCATTCACGCGCTCTCACCTACATATTCCCTCCCCCTCCCTATAGGCCTAACGAAAAATTGCAAAATGCCGCGACCGTAAAAATTTCCACGAAGCTGCACAGGCGTATCACAGCAAAAATTGATGGCATGGAGCCTGATGGCATCTTTTTTAACCATTAGACATACTGTTACACACGTTTTGAAGCACATAAGTTACTTGTACTTGCCAACCAGCGAAGCTGCCTCAAATTAAGGCAGTTAACGTAATAGTTGGGGGCAGCCCGAAGGTTGGGTATCAAGCCGATAGCATGTGTGGCTATATGTGATAATAGCCCACATAATTATGTGATAATAGCCCACACTCGCAATCAGAAAACGCGCTGGTAGGGCTACGCCCCCGCGTACATGTATAGCGAACCGTACCGCAGGAATGCTAATTAATGTAATTGTTAACTTATTGTGGGCGTTTCTATCATGGTGATGCTTTAGACCAGACATGCAAAAACTTAAGTGTAACGCTTAAAACAGAGCAGTACGAAGCAGTAAAAAGTATAGCAACAGTAACGACACCTTTGTGTCGCTACGAACAGGCGGAGGGAAATCGATTTTTTTTTTTTTTTTGTACTTCCCGACGTTTTTGTTTGATTCACTAAGGAATGTCCACGGCTCCATTGTGCTTGTATTATTATTTAGACAGTAATATCCCCACTACGGGGATATTACTGTCTTAACACACCAAATTAATACGTTTAGAAACGCCCACAACAATAAAAACAGTTACGTTAACCAGCAATCTGCGGTAAAGTTTTGTGTCTGGGGAATTGGGGGGAACGCGGCTAATGAACACTCTCCATGTTACAACACTAATAAAATTTCCATACCTTACCCATAAGCTTCAATGGACTTCGTCCACATTCGAGGCGTATTTTGTGCCTGACACGATCAAGAAATGGCGGGAAAAGTAGCCAGTACATACAAATAGGACTAACCAACAACAAAAGACGACGAACTGATCAATACGTAAAACAGCCTGTGCACGGAAGGTACACAAAGCGAATGGACACCATTCACACTCGATGCGTATTTTGTGCGTGACACGTATCAAAATGTGACGCAAAAAGTAGCTAAGTACATGCAAATAGGACTAACCAACAACAAAAGACAACGAACTGATCATACGCACAACAGCCTGTGCACAGAAGGTCATACAGCAGTGCAATGCGTCCTGACAATAATATCTCTCATTTGCCAGGCATATTTTCCCTACCAAAAACGCATAAAAATGTTCTCCTACGTATGTTAAGTGCTTCAGAGTATAGGCACGGGAAATAAGACAACAGAACTACATAAATGAACCCGTCAGTAAGTGCTAACGATGTAACGCGGAGTAGTGATGCGCTCACGTGTCTCGTTTCGAATCCTGATCCCCTGACTATAATATATCTATGGTCTGACGAGGAGCTATTCTCGTACCCAGACCAAACGTACGTATCGCTTAGCATAATACTACTGACGTAATGCGTCGTAGGAAGTTGTTCTTGGAATGTCATTTGCCCTTTCCTACAAGCCCCATTACGCAACATCTGTTTTGCGAGCCACATATCTTACATGTCTTACAACATGATGAGAAAATACAAGGCCGGGCTTTTCAAAATAATCTATCACATGCTATACGCGACACCATCAATGCACTAGGCTGCATGGGTATTGTAGTTCTGCGCAGCCCGTTTTCGCAAATCTCGCGGGAAAAAATGGGATGCACTTCGAGCGCTTCTAATGCTGAAACCAACCCTAAGAAAGCGGTAAGCAATTAATATACAGATAGCGGAGAACACTCAAAAGTATAGCAACCTTTTTTTTCACCGTTGATCAGGGCAAGCTAAGTATCAGGAACTACGTTAGTAGTTCCTATATAGAGCTCTCTCATGGTCACATAACGCGTGGGCTTTATTGCTTTATTGTCCGCCATATTGGTGCTCGGTTTACTATGGAAATATATGGGCTTATATGCTCGGTTTTGGTGCTTTTTGATACGTAACTCGCGGATCGCGCTCCGAGGGCACAAGTAAAAATCATATTTTTACAAATGTTAGTCATGTGTTAGACCACAATAATAAATATTTAAACGACACTCTGAAGTAATGTTACGTACCAAAACTAAATACATCTCCATTGTAAACGAGCACCAATATGCTACTTAGCAGATGAATGCTATTAGTCACGCGATGAAAGAGCTCTAGATCTATAGATTGACCTAGTCTCGTTCCCCAACCACACTCGCAGCTGCGGATGGATTACATCACCGCTACGCTAGAAGTGGTCTGGGAAACTGGCTAACAAAATTGGTTCTACGCTCGTTCGTAACAGTTGTGACGTCATTGGGTGTAAGTGTCGCGTCAACACTCATTAATGGTGTCATTGGTCAATACGTTTGTAAAATCAAGGACACTTAATTATTACATGGACTGGAAACCACCGCGTAACGTAATACAATAAATTGTCGCAATCCTCGTTGCGCCTCGTTCCCAACCTTTTCAGACAAAAAAAAAAAGGCTTTTGTGAAGTTGTCTTAGCTTTGGAGTGGCTTACAGTTACAGAAAGCTGTTCTTTTGTTGAGGTAAACCCGTTATAAGTCTTAAAGATAACGTTAACATACGGGTCTTAGCTTCTACGTGCATATTTGCCTCGCTACGCTACTTTGGTTAGGCTCCTGGACACACCGATGAGTCGATGAGTAGACATTTGTTATGAAAGGTGTTTCCAGCGCCTAATGGTATGATACAAGTCCTATGTTAGTTTGTATTGAAAAGGATGTTTCTTAAAGTAAGGGCAAACGATTTTAATCGAACGATGCGCATGTTTTGTTGTCAGGCCACTGCAAATATGGTAATAGTTATGGCCTTATTTAACGTTTCACAGTATACCAGGATGGTTTCTCTAAGTCCAGATTATATTTACATGATGAATGAACCTATGTTTATTTCTATACATTGCCTTGAACTGATGTTTATAAATTATTGGTTCATTGCTTATTTTGAATTAGCGATGCCAAAAATGCAGAAAGGGAAGCGAAGAATGGTTTATACATAACAAAAATCAACGTCGCAGCACCCCAGTCAAGTCCCAGTCTTCTGATGCACTATAACAGTCACATCGTCGTGTACATGTAGTAATTCATGAGCAACGAGGATAGCGACATGAATTTATTGTGGTTTCCAGTCCATGTAATAATTAAGTGTCCTTGGTAAAATGAATGATGCAAGTTGTGCGACGCTCCGGTTTTAGAAAGCAGGAATAGGAGGCAGCTTGCTAGTACAACATCGCAAGGCTGCAGAGCGGTTTTAATGGGTTTAGCGATCGAGACAACCAAAAAAAAGGAATCTGGGAGAGACTCAGAGTATGAATCAGGGTACTTGTGTCCAAGGTGCTTCGACTCGATCAAGAAGTACTTGGCACTGCAAGATCAATTGGATAGCATTAGAAAGGACCTGAAATCAAAGATCTCCCTCGTCTGCGCATTAAATGGAATCGTCTGAGCATTAAATGGAATAGCCCAATACTTACATTAATGCAATCAAGGGTGAAACGACCACCACGATACTGCCAACGCGTTTGTAGAGGTAATTGAACGCGTAGGGTAGCACAGAGAAGCATAACGACTTTCCACTCCCCGTCGGCAAGCTAATAAAAACATCACGCGCTTCCATGAAGCTTTTAATAGCTCTGTTCTGGTCTGGACGAATCGTCGCATAACCCAGCTGTTGAGACGCCTGAATTATCGCATTGTCGAGCTCCAGGTTTGACACAGCCATCGTACTATTAACTGCTCAATATTATATAAAATAATTCAAATACTATTACCTAATTATCGTGACGTCACGGAGCACCTGCATTCTGATTGTACGGTTAGAAATGGCCCGGGCATAGAACCAATTTTGATTTTGTTAGCCAGTTTCCCAGACCACTTCTAGCGTAGCGGTGATGTAATCCATCCGCAGCTGCGAGTGTGGTCTAGGAACGAGACTAAGATTGACCCGGGTCGTGAAATCATTTTTAAAACGCGACCCGCGTATTACTCCGGCGCGTACCGAGAAACGGATAGTGTAGCCCTTTGTGCTATCGAACCAGAAGGCAAAGACGGTCATTTTAATGTCCAATCTTCAAACTGTTTGTTTTGAGAGAACAAAAAAAACTCGTGATTTATCTCGTCCCCAGGCCAATTCTTCTCCGTCGTCGTCGTCGTCTTCGTCGTCGTCGTCGTCGTCTTCGTCGTCGTCGTCGTCGTCTTCGTCGTCGTCGTCGTCTTCTAATTCTTCTCGGGTGAGTATAACTCGGGATAAGAATGGTTTTAAAGAGCGCAAATTATACCAATCGCTTTAGAATCTCCTGGAAGGACATCGTCAGGTATCATGATACTGATTACGTAATCATTACGTAATATGGAGTGCTATATTAAGTTTAGAATTGTGCAGCGTTATAAACATGTGGGAGGGATTTCATTTGATCGCAGTTTTGTTCACCACTTTTGGCTAGCGAAGTTGTTTTTTTTCAAAAATGCCTTCACGTCAACAAAAGAGGAAAGCTAAACGACGAGAGGAATACCTCCAAAATCGAGACGGTCGACGAGTTAGAGTCCTCCCGCTTCGGTACAATGCTGACCCTTCAAACGCGGGCGTCTGCTGTGACAGTATAACAATTGAAGTGGGGGGGGGGGGGGGGGGAGTCAATTAAAGAGGCTACGTCATACTATACCTTGTGAGCACTTGCCAGTATTCGCAGAAATCATAGACAATAAAATTAAAAATAGAGGAAACAAGTAAAGAAAAACATTCTCTAACGAGAAAGTTGGTGGGATATAGGAATTGGAGGCAAAGGTGGTGTAAAAGGAAGGGAACAAGGTTTTGGGAAAAGAAAAATGAGACAAAAATCCTATATTTAGCCGTCTCTTTTGGTTCTGTTACATTTACAGGTGCTAAATATAGGATTTTTGTCTCATTTTTCTTTTCCCAAAACCTTGTTCCCTTCCTTTTTACACCACCTTTGCCTCCAATTCCTATATCCCACCAACTTTCTCGTTAGAGAATGTTTTTCTTTACTTGTTATATGAATAATTTGCGTAGGTTTGAATGGAGATACACGCACACAACGAAGGGGAATGAGCGATGCAGAGTGCGTGGCCGCTTCTTGGTAGAGGCAAGAGACAAGAAGAACAGGGGCAAATACAACGGCTGAGAGTTTTCAAAAGCATTAAACACCCTTGGTGACACCTCCCAAGTGATATGTTATAACCTTACGCAAACAAGAGGTGGATAGACATGCACGTTTAAAGTGTGCAGCAAACTGCATGTACCATCCTTTTTCTACAGGCATGGCATGGCACTGCACCACAAAGTGCTATAACAGCCTTATTTGTGTGGAGCAGTTCAGGAGTTCCTTCCCAGACTCTTCTATACCCTTTCGAAATACAAATGCATGCACCCAGTGCGGAAGAACATATACAGTGCCATAGGCAAAGAGAATATCGATCAAAACGTCGGCACAGATGGACTTGCTCTCCCAAAATACTAAATCCTATGTTACAGCCAACGTACCAATCTATAGAAGACCTAGTTACACGATTGACCTTCGTTATTACTGAGCACCTCCTGACAATAGCGCTGCAGTAATCCTTCCTCCTAAAAAACAGTTAAGATTAAACCGTAACGAGCGGTATACTAGCTGTCTATCACCTTCAGAAATACACATCGCTGCCCCTACCCCCCCCCCCCCCCCCCCCCCCCCCCCCCCCCCCCCATAGATAGTATACTATCTATGCCCCCCCCCCCCCCCCCCCAACCAAAAAAAAAATTAAAAGGTGGCTACGAGCACATACTTGATTCAGTTAGTACATTCTATCGTCGCTTATACTAGAATAACTCTGAAAGAAAACTTTCTTAGGGTTGAGAGCTGGAAAACTCGCTTGTAAGGGGTCGTTCGAGGTTGTAAGCGGAGGGATCTCTCGAGAGAGTTACCCGCTTTCAAAAGCCATAACTTGCGTAACGATATAGCTGTACCACGATGATTATTATATTAGTAGAATGATGCCTCTTTTGTGTTCAGCTTTTAAAATTAAATTTAAATGGTGCCAGTCGAAAACTCGTCTCTTAGCTCTGGCTGTCAAGGTCGTTGCTAAGGGCATTGAGTCCCGCATTACATAATCATTTCAATTTGAAGTTATAACTAGTGTCCACAAAATATATGGTCACAAACTCCTGTGGCAGCCATATACCTCAGGATTCACCATTTGATACAATCACTCCATGACCTTAATGCAATGCTGCCCAGCTATCAGTGCACAAGGTTGTTCAGTTCGTCTTCATAGATGGCGATGAGTAGAAGACTGATGACAGAGATGGCAATGCCAATGTTAGCCATGATGAAGATGACGGCTAGCATGTAGCCCTTCTCAGTGTTGTGGATGATGGTCGGGAGCTAAGAGAAGAAAGTTAACCATTCATAAAGTTATTCGTGTTAATGTGTGCACGTGTGTGTATGTGTGTGTGTGTGTGTGTGTGTGTGTGTGTGTGTGTGTGTGTGTCCTGTTTGGTTCTTATAAGTGTGGCTGTTACTTTTGTGAACTTTTTTTCGTACTAAACAAACACCTACACACAACACATCACATGTTTGTCCACAAACCTATGAGATGGTGATGCCCAACTCTAGGATTCATCTCCGAGTATCAATGCCCAAGTGCCACCTGGCTATTTTCATTTTCTCTAATGATAAGCATTACTGACTTAACATGTGCTTAACTGTCCTATCCGATTGTTTCCAAATTATTAAAAAGGTGGGAGTTTTTTGAAATATTTAGTACAGCCTAACACGTGCATGTGCGAGTGCGTCTGGTAATACATCGTGCACCAGTTCCACTTTACTTCTTGTGGGAGTGGTAGTGGGTTAGGGTTAGGGTTAGGGTTAGGACATATTCATTGTTGTGTATCAGTGTGGTGCACATAGTGGGAAATAACATACCAAGTCTACAAGGGATATGTACAGGAATATCCCAAGGGTGGCTGTTAGTATCCAATTCACAGCCACTTCGCTATTAGTTCCTATAGCCACTCCGACAAAAAACCCCACTATTGCTGCAAGGCTGTGCAGAAAGTTGAGCAGGAAAGCTGTGTACCATTTCATACCAGTTGAGAGCAAGATGGCAAAGTCACCTGAAGGGGAAAGAGATTGCAGAGGGAGGTGGACATCATTAAAAAAAAAAAACATTGCACACACAGGACTGTTGAGATGGGGGTAGCCTTTAATCCACTGTGGGAGGGGGGGGGGGGGCCTGGCTCATTGTATGCTTTGGGTTTTGTTTATATACAGGCACAATACTGCATGTTCCGTACATTCAGACTGCCTCCCATCACGATTATGCAAGGGACCGGAAAATAATGTTTATCCTGGGCGCCCAGGCCGGCTCTTGACAGCCCTGAGGGTACATTCTGACATACATGTGTACAGAACGCAGTATGGACTCTACACTGCATGAACATTTTGGACAAGGCATTTGATTGAATCAGTATCATCCCGCTGCAATCATAGTGTTTCATGATTGAGAATTGGTTACAACATGCTATCACTCTTTGAGTGTCAGGGCTGTTTTTTTTTTCTTTAATGAAACTTGAACAACTGCCAACTGCAAATTGTGATTGTCCCATTTTAAATAAAGAACGGGGGGGGGGGGGGGGGGGGGGGGTAGGTGGGCAGGGTATGAATTTCCTATTGTCATCCCAGTTAATATACTGCAACATAGTTTGGCCTTTCATATCTTTTAAAATGAGACATTTCAACTCATATATATCCATGATTTTGTAATGGTATGAAGCTATATTTCAACCCAATTTACATCCAAGATTTGCCTGTTATTTATTACTATACAATGCCTTACTTTGTTCAAACACACTAGATGTGATTTTACCTCTGACAGACATATGAGACAAAGGACATGTTTCCTTCACCTCTTAAGCTTCAAATTTGAAAATCAGGTGCAGAAACATGGAATTATACATGTTTTCGTTTTGATTCAGTTTTGCCATATTACATTGCAAAATGTTGGATTGCTTTCAGGGATTAACCCTAGAACTGCGAATGGCACCATTTTATGCCAACTGCCGTTTACATGTACAGTATACAATGCATTTGTAAACAATCGTGATTTAAATTAACTACCTTTTTAAAAAGGTTTTATACAAGGATTATTAACTATTACATGGATGGAATCCATGATGTTTAACCCTCTCTATCCTTGTATCATTGAGAGCTCGGTACACGCACACAGCAACTACAGGTAATGTGGCAACTAGCTCAGCGATTGAAGAGGCAACCTACATACGGATAGTTAAGGGAAGTATCGGACTTATAACTGCGGATAGTGTTATAAAGACATCACTGAAAAGGGTCAGAGGCAATAAGGCTATTAGTTCCGGTGGAAGAAAGGGTAGCCTGAGATGTATTTCATAAGTATAGCTTAACCTTTGGTTGAGGTGCCAATGAGTTGCTTTCCTGTCCGTGCTTTCGGCAGATTCAACCAGTGGGCGGTGTGTGCTGTCCGCTTTTAGCCAATTCAGCCAGTGGGGGGTGCGCATGTATGTAAACTTTTATTACAAGGGGGGGGGCATGGCCCCCCCCCGGGGACGCCCATGCCTCTGAGCTTACTGACCAAACAAAAAAAAAAATGATTGCTGGTGTATTTGTAAAGGCTAAAACCCTTTTACGTGATCTAGAGGCATTGCAATGAAATACAGCATAACTTACAACAAAAACTGCCATTGGAATGGTCTGCATACGAGGTGATACGAGGATGGTGACAAATAACTTTATGTGACTGTATGGCAGATTCCAATCCATGTAATTAACTATAATTTCCAACGTACATGTACGTCCGCGTAACTCATTTATATACTCAGCCTAGCGCCTATTGGTTGCTTGGTACGCATACCTAGCAACCAATAGGAACGCCCACACCCACACAAAAGAACATAGCAACGCGTACTTAGCGACCATGCTTCGTGCCACAAAACCTACATGCCTGTACAGGCCATCACATGCAGTAACAATTACAGCAACGCTATTGTGGTGGTTCACTCTCAAGTCATCGTACAGGCCGAAAACATGTAGTTACTAATAATTCCATGAAGTATTTGTATTGCGCGGGCATGTTATAGTGGTTGCATAGTAACCGTATGTTAGAACAGGTGGTAGATTATATATGCGATTTTTTTAAAAAAGGAATTATAACTTATTGAAAGGGTCCGGGAACCCTTTGTGCATCAACCATGACATATAGTTTTAAACTGCTCTTGGCGGGACGCCACAGGAGGATGCAAAGAGTGATCCAAGTGTGTGGACCTCTTCGTAAAACAGTCAACAAACGTGATTGGGTGATGTAGCATCGGGACATGCATGATATAAAGACTATTTAAAAATTAATCAGCCCGTGATTTTTCACGGTAGTTAATAAATTCCTTGCTTTATACGACAACAGGAGCCCCATGCAATGCAAATGATTTCTACTGCCTTGCTTAGCAAATAGTAACCAAGCAAAGTGTGCCGCTGTATGGGCTACTATCTCTTCCTTGTTGTCGTAGCAAGCTTTTAAATGACATTCCTTTAAATCATGATTGGTTATGAATGCATTGTACTGTTGTACATGATGCTACTTGCACTTAGCAAATGACGCATTTCTGTTTGGTAGCAAACGTCACCTTCCACAGTTCGAGGGTTAAGAGGTGCTACATGAAATAAAATATTTTCAGCTTAACACCGCGTCCATGAGAATCGAATACTTTTTTGGCCTATTTTGTCGAAGTCGCTTTTTGGAAAATTAGTCGGAACGGTACCAATTGCCATAAATACCGGTGTACTATGTAGTTCAACTCCTTAGATGATGTTTGAAGCTACTGGCAGTCTTGCAACTACTTCCTCTGAGGACCTACGTTTGTTTAGAGTCGAGCGGGTAAGATCGCTACCGGAAACGGGACACATTTTTCTGACAAGGATTCTGAGTTTAAAAACAGTATAGACATGCTCAACTGGGTCAGATAGGTAGCGTTTGAATCAATTTCTGCAGTAACCTATTATGCTAGCGTCGAAACAGACCCTAAACTTCTTTGGATCTCGACTCCGGACCCAAATATTGGTCGTGCACAGGCCCAAACACTTACATACGTAAGCATTATTTGGCGTCATATGGGTCTCAGTTACACATCTATCGTGGACACTAACCTGTATGCTTTCAAAGTGACTCGGTCGAGTCGGTTCTATGTTTTTTCGGTTACGAAGCGTAGCGGAGGACACTTTTCCCCTAGGCAATTAAGAGCTGTTTTGGATACGCTTTAAAACGTCATTTGGTACTATCAGGAGGCCACAATGGATACCGTGTTGGCAGTTAGCTTAGTTCTTGTGCAAAACTCACCGACAATTTTTACCTCGTTCGAGGACTTATAATTACATAGATCATTGTAGTTTATTATTGTCTGGGTATAATTTAGTTAATAATTTCGTAATAAGTTGCCATAATCATACATCACGTGAGCCAAATGCAATACCTTTTTTTCCGTTCCCGTCCGGGTATTGATTACTCGTACCCAGACATTAATAAACTACAATGATCTATGTAAGTCCTCGAACGAGGTAAAAACTGTCGGTGAGTTTTGCACAAGAACTAAGCTAACTACCAACACGGTATCCATTGTGGCCCCCTGATAGTACCAAATGACATTTTAAAGCGTATCCAAAACAGCTCTTAATTGCCTAGAAAAAAAGTGTCCTCCGCTGCGCTTCGTAACCGAAAAACATAGAACCGATTCGCTTTGAAAGTATACAGGTTAGTGTCCACGATAGATATAAGGCAGACAACAACGCCATATGTCTAGGCGATAGTTAAACTATCCAAAAATATGCTTTTTCATACAATTAGGGGCCTTCCGACTAATTTTTAGAATGTTGGGTTCGACAACAAAAGTATTCGATTCTCATGGATCCGGTGTTAAATATCATTCTGTGTCGCAAGTCAAATTACTTTGATAAACAGGGAGCTGTTTAATCTACGCAAATTGGGTTTTTTTACATTAATTGTAACGTGAAATCAAGCTTTTTGCAAACTCTCCTACATGAATGTTGTTTTACAATGTACTGTAGTTAGCAAGGGATGTGGGGGAGCTACAGCCATCTTACTGCCATCCATACCTTATTGGTGGGACGTGGAGTGATGTTCAAACCCTGTATATTGCTACATAGGATCCCTTTAACCCTGTGCATTGCTACATACATGGATCCCTTTACCATCCCAGCGGAAAAATCGTGCCCAAGATTTTGCCAAGGTGGCAAGAGTTTTGCTTAGATTATAAATATAACTGAAACCAAGATATGTATGAGTTTGAAATTAATATATAATTTAGGTATCCATCCTAGCTATGGGTTGTATTAATTTCATAACCACATCCATTTCCTTCATTAACAATTTTGTATTAATTGAATAAGTACATTTTTAGATATAATTGAATAGTTAGAATGTGTGTGGTCATGAAATTAATACGCCCCTTGGCTAAGATGGATGCCTTGATTATGTATAAATTTCAAACCCATACATATATCACGGTTTCAGTTTTATCTAAGATCTAAGCGAAAATCTTGCCATCTTGGTAAAATCTTGGACAAGATTTTTCCACTGGGCTTGGCTATAGTAATTAAAGGTATCTGGGTACTTTGGCCCGTTGTGTACATTAATCAAAGAGGACATAAAAATTAATGTTGTTCTTAGCCCCTAGCGAATATGAATACCTCAATAATCGGGCTGTACATGACATGAATACATTTTAACATTTTGGGCATGAAGCACATGTATGTCTGCATCACCCCTCCGTGAGCATGTATGTCTGCATCACCCCTCCGTGAGCATGTATGTCTGCATCACCCCTCCGTGAGCATGTATGTCTGCATCACCCCTCCGTGAGCATGCATGTCTGCATCACCCCTCCGTGAGCATGCATGTCTGCATCACCCCTCCGTGAGCATGTATGTCTGCATCACCCCCACCGTGAGCATGTATGTCTGCATCACCCCTCCGTGAGGATGCCAGACATCAGTCATATTAGTATTTTGCATGTGATGCTGGTTTAGTTTAATAATTACTCTGCTGCCTAATGCAAACATCTTACATCCCAGGAGAAAATAAAAACAATACAAAACATATAGCTTTAGCAATGGTAGCAAAATGAGGTGCGTATTTCCCGGCTAGGCCTAATGACACATCTACAAAGTTAGCCTTTTTGGATGAAAATTTGAGAATTCTACACCCATTTATACCCATAGCTGGATTAAAGGGATCCATCTAGCTACAGCTGGATGGATTCCTGTAGATATGGCCAGGACCTTACCCAGCTCATGGGGAATCTCATGGAGCACTAAGGCAATGGCCGTGCTGATCCCAAGGGAGAGGCTGGAGGCGATGGCCACACCCAGTGCCACCCCATCAGTGAAGTTGTGGATGCTGTCTCCCGTGATCAGCAGCCATACAAGTGGCTTGAACCTGCACACGTTCCAGCGGCTGTACTTGTGATGAACTTCCACCTGTGGGGAGGAAGCCTTATCTCAGGGCGCAACAGAATCACACCTACGTGCCTGAGGAGTCTCTGTGATCAAAGGAGACTCTTCATCTTGCGACTGGCTCAGCGATTGAGTGGGCAAGATATAGCATTAGGTTAATAACATACATATGTGGCCAAGTAACAGTAATTAATACCACACAAAATTAATAGCAGCATGTTCACAGGAAGCAACACTTTAAACTAGCCACCGTAAATTACTAATATTAGTGCATGAGCATGTTACCATGGCATTCATTTATTCACAAGGAAGCAATACAACATCACTACTTGCTGTGCTAACCTTTAATCTCCATCAAAATAATGTATGCAACATCAGCATGTTGCATGGTGCAGGTGTGTAGACACAGTTTTGTATACTACTATGGTTACTTAGCTACTATGGTTACTTAGCTACTATGGTTACTTAGCTACTATGGTTACTCAGCTCATATCATGGCACAGATACATAATCTTATGCATCTGTAATAAAATTCTTACAATCGATACTTCAATTTTCTGCAGGTATACCCAAACCAGAAAATGTTACCTTTGTTCTGCAAACCTCAGAGTGTTGATCTTTAGGATCCTCAACAGGCACATGGGTGTGGTCATGGGAGTGGCCATAATTGCCTATCCGCTGTATGTACATGACACACCGCAGTACTGAGACAAAGCAGGATACGGTATGAAAACCAACGCACCTTTGACCTCACGGCATGGAGGAAAAACTCAAAAATGAAGAAGACATACACACCAGCCAACAGCAGACCACACCTCAACAGGTGAACGTGGGACTCCAAAGCGGAGGTCTGGGTGTCTTGTGTGTCATTGCTCGTATGGAGGTGGTAGAGCTGTGTCATTGGTCAGAGCACCATTTAGAGTTGTTGAAGTGTCACAAGCACTTCTCCCACCCACCCTCCTCATATAGCATGCAGCCTGTGTGCCTATGTTACAGGAATCCCCCCTTCCCCCCCCCCCACCCGCCCGGGGTTGGATCATATATGGTGATGTCTGCTGGACTCTGTGGAATTTCCTGAGCTCCTGCTGTCACCTTAAGTCTGTATGGACCACACTTTGGTGGAACAAAATTGATGGTCAGGCTTACGTACACATTCACAAGAACATTGTAGATTGTATAAATACACCTTCCAACTGTACACTTCGACCATGAATACACCATCACATGTAGAACTCCTCAGTACTATGCATCGATACCTCGCACATCATACAACACCTCCACTACTACACCTGAAGTCACATGCACACCTCCACTAGTACACCTCCACTCGACTCCTTATGACAGCATCGCTAGTTAGCTTGAGCACAATTCCACCATCACATGTACACACCCATCTACATACTCCACAAATTCACCTTCACACGCACACCTCTACTACTACACCTGAAGTCACATGCACACCTCCACTTGTACAACTTCACATGCACACCTCCACTAGTACACCATCACATGCACACCTCCACTAGTACACCATCACATGCACACCTCCACTAGTACACCTTCACATGCACACCTCCACTTGCATACCTCCACTAGTACACCTTCCCCACCAGTGTACCTTCACATGCATACAACAAAGTACCTCAGGAAGGATGTGCAGCACTGCATCAGCGAGGAGGGCAAAGCTGGCAGACCCCATCATTAGTGCGTTGATTGGTTTGTACAGAAAGTAGAGCTTTGCCCCCGGCTTCATGCAGGGGACGAGGAAGAGAGCTAACAGGGATGTCCCACTGACTGCTAAAGACAACAGGAAACCGTATCCATAGGCTGCAGGTGAAAATGATGGTGGTAGTAATGTTTGGTTGAGTACAGGTGGAGGTGATGGTGATGGATGGTTGAGTGCAGGTGGAGGTGATGGTGATTGCAGGTGGAGGTGATGGTAATGATGGTTGAGTGCAAGTGGAGGTGATGGTGATGGATGGTTGAGTGCAGGTGAAGTGATGGTGGTAGCAATGCCACAGATGAAACAACATAAAGGTAATGGTAAGTGTTTGCATTGTGGGGAGGGAGGGAGTCACCATGCACCCCCTTTGCCTATTCTCATGTCACATGGGACTTAATAGTATGAAATCATTTTCCTCTAGGACCTTGCAGTCCATGGATGCATTGCTGCTATAGTCACAGTTGTACTCTGTAATCTGACGAGATAGTGTTTATAAGCTACTGCTGAGTACTATAGTGTAAATCATTGTGATATTCATATCATGAACTATTTCATATCATTAGTAGTTCATAATGGCAGCTTGCCATTGCATGTCCACACCCTTCTCCCCACACCCCACCAGCCTGAAAAGCCTCGTGTCCCCGTACTGGCTGGGTGTGAGGGAAACATCCCCCTCCCACATGTAGACCCTGTCACGAGTTGCTATTCATTGCATGACTCACTGCCCTCTGACACTATACTTCTCACACGATAGTACTCACACCTTCAGCTATTGTCACAACATCTGCTGAGCTGTTGTCCATCTCTGAGCTGGAGACATCTACACCATCACCATCACCTGTGCCCCCAATCAACCCCACACGATAGCGAAGGTCGTTCACCAATAGCTGTCTGCAAGCCAGGTAGACAACACTACAAGAGGACGCATTGGGGCTGGTGGCACCTCCCTTTTGGGCGGGACCTGCAGCAGATAGGGAGCCAGAAGGGCCAGGGGAGGAGGGGGTGGAGGGGTGGAGAGGAGGAGGGGGTGGGGAGGAGTACACATTGAGTCGGAGGACCACACATGATAGAAGAGTTCAAAGTGAAGGGTCTGAATTCTCTCCAGGGGAAGGGCGACTCTTTCGCTGGAGAGAGGGACTTGTGGGGTGAGGGGGGGGGGGGGGGGGGGGAGAGGAACGGAAGGGGTTCTCTATATACATGTAATGGTAAGGGACCCACAAAGCCGAGTAATCAAAAATTATGAAAACCATGGCAAATGTGGATAGCACGCAGTATCGGGTCGGTCAGAACCATCCACGAGTCACAATGAATCCATTACATGTACGCTAGACATACGTGCGCATAGGCCTATATGCACAGGATACATTTCCAGTTCATTAATAAAACAATCGGAACAGAAACTAAAGTACGACTATCCCCATAGATTTATGGGATAGCCGAGCCTCCCTCCATTGTAGCCACTACTATACCCCATCACAGTAGCACTGGGTGAGGCCAATCCCTCAGCCTCCAACGGAGACCGTCGTCGTGCATTTGGAAGTGACGAGTGTACCTTCATAGCTCGATACGACCCCAAGATGGGAATAGATTTGCACTGCAAAGCCAATAGTCCACAGCTCGAAGTGTGCCATGACGTACATTGAATTTCGACTAGGCTGGGAACGAGGAAAGGTACGTCGTACATCCCTCGTTCCCAGCCATTCGAAGTGTTTGAATGTCTACAACGAACACTGTTGGAGGAGGTTAAGAATGATGGCAGATGGTTGAATGACAAACTCATTTCAGTATGCTGGGATGCAACTTCTTAACGATGCTCTTTCCTATTCATCAGGATTTCAAAAAACCCTTGCACCAACTGAACCCAACGTCATATGCTCCGCCTGATGCATATCATATATCACGTATCACTTCAATATTGGTGCAGCGTCTGTGGTGCACGCCACCAGCACTAGCGCATCACATCCATACAAAAATGAATACAATCTCTTACAAAAATATGTGTTCCATCTACTAGATTGGTGAGTAAAACCTTTTATCCATATTCCATTTCCTTCCATGAAATATTTCAATATATCAGAAAAGCAATACAACAATAATTATGGACAAGATGCCGATCACTTACGTGTATGTGGCATTGGCTACAGTTGGATAACCGTGTAACTGTGCAGCAATATGGTGTGTCCCTAGAGAATTCCGTATTATTGAGGATATGGAAAAAAGTAAAAGAGGATTCCAGTAGGCAAAATACACTGAAATAAGGGTTAGAGTGGATAAATCTATGCTTTGCAGTACTCCTTTAAAATGTATACACCATGCTTGGAGCCGAGACACCAGGAATCTTAAACTGCTTCAGAGCACCAAGACTTGGAACAGATAGGCCAGCTTGCTTCATAACGAACCATATAAATGAAAGCCGGGTTAGCTTCGCTCTAAAAAAATTAATGTGATACAGTTGCTAACACCTTTTTTTTTTAACACTGGCAGTATGTACTGAGAGACATAGTGCATGCACAAGGAAGTACAGCAATGCAAATATCTTGTTTGGAAAGGGGTAAACGCTTGCATGTAAGTCTTCTTCACATTGCAGTAGATCCAAAATACCAAACATTAAAAGCAAGTTGTAAATTGTTAACTTTTTATGATATGCATTACCAGACTCTGTTATAATTCAGGATTATCTTCTACCTGCCATCCATCTTCAAAAGAAGATTGACCTTGATCCTCAATTTAGGCATCAACATCACCCAGTACATTTTAAAAACATAAAGTTATATAGTATATACACATGAAGCTACATCTACCTTGCAATGAAATTGTCCAAGACAGTATGACGTGCAGCATTGGAACGATGTGTTTCACTTTAACAAATGACGTTGTAGCCTCCACTGACACGGAAATGTTATCTTGCATATGTCACAATAACAATCTACATCGTTCGAAAAGACTATAATACAAAGCTATAAGAATTACGGAGTCATGTAAGATAAACTTAAAACTTTACGATTAGTAAACGGTTATAGTTTACAAGTTTCGTACCTCTCCATTGCGTGTCCATTCGTTAAGCAGCGCATGAATTGGAATTCACAGCCAAATTTTATTTCCTGAACCAATAAGTAGGCATACAGGACTTCATGCCTTGGCGGTCCAGTCAATTGGAATAGCCACGAGATTTAGAAACTTACACTTCGACATTCTACACGATCATCTGTCAAATAAAAATTAATAGTGAGCATATGAAAATTTCTAAATGTTCCGACTTTTAATAAAGGAACGCTAATGTGGATGCGGTGCACCAAGCCAGCAGCAGCTCTGAATGAACGATCCCAGCCAATGGGTGTAGCGGGATTCGGGACCAATAGGAATAGAGCTTATATCGTTGAAACTGTTATTTAAAGGCCGTTGCATGTGTATTGAGCATTGAGTGGTGCGACGTTGATCATTGCATACAACATATTGACCTGCTATGTCTGTGCTTGCCGGGACAGCCGTTAGTGCTATTGGGGATACGTCTCGAAACGATAATTTGCAGCGATTGCTTTCAAGATCGGGCCTTCCATCTCATACTAATGGTAGTTTGACTGCTTCGTCTGCACCGGTGCCATCGATGACTATTGCAAGCAGTTCAACAGCTGTAGCACCTACAAATTTACCACCCATCACTGAGCATCCTCTACATCCGGTGCTCAACCAAGTCATCCAGAGAAGAATTCAGGAAAGACCTAGGCAAAGTGCAAGGGGAACAAAAACGCATGGGTACTGCAATTGTTAAAGCAATGGAAGCTTCTTTCACCGTAGAGAATAGCCCGTATAAGGTACGTGCTGAGCTATAATTATTGAGTACCTATGTACTATTGCACATGCAGGAGCATTTAAGTATTGAAATTGCAACTCTGTACTGCACTACCACGAACAGAAAACCATCCAAGGTTGAAATTGCAGTGAGTGCATGTGTGCATGTTATGCATGTACAGCATGCGTACTGACTCCTGAAACACTACAAGTTCATGCGCGTTACGTGACAGTACATACATGTAAGCTGCACCTCCATATTCTGCTGGGAGCATATTTTCTGTCTAATTCGTTCCTCAAACGACAGAAAAATGTATTTTCGATAATGCTACATATTTGAAACTTCAAAGGTGCATGAAATGGAGATTGATTATCTCAAAGGGTTCATGGTTAATGAAATAAAAGAATTGAATAATGAAATAAAAGTGGTAATCAAATTTTCAACACCTAAGTCTCGTACCTACCAGACCCACACTCGTAGCTGCGGATGGACTACATCACCACTATGCGAGACGCGTAGCGGTGATGTAGTCCGGCTGCGAGCGTAGCATTCCATCAGTGGATAACAAAAGATGCTCGACGTGTTCCCTTTTCTTCTTCTATTCTGCTAAGGAAAGTACCGCATGCCGGGGTCGGATGTTCCGATGTATGTATGATGGTGCATCGATCAGGTGTCTACTACATCAAGAAAAGCTACTGTCTGAAAGCCGACCCTTAATGCTGCTGTCTGCAATCAAGGGAGGAGTACCATATCTGATGTTAACCCTTCACATTCTTGAATATTATTGATCTCAGTGCATCTCATACTTCATTGTGGCGTTGGGTGACTAGCCTCCCTTTCCAGAGGCGGATCCAGGGGGGGGCTGAGGGGGCTATAGCCCCCCCCTTTCCCTTAGAACACGCCCCTTTTTATTTTGTACCACGCCCCTTCAGGCTCCCGATCCGAAGTGCCTCGATCTTCGTACTTGTGAAAACGAGTCAACGCGTGACGTACGAAAAGAAGTCCCAATTAATGACGATGAGATATTCATAGCTGAACCACAACCCGAGCCACAAAGCGGTAGCGCGAATTACGAATAATGACGAATTGCTGTCAACATCAATGAGAATGTAAAATACCTTGAAGACACAGAACTGCTAAAATTTAGGTGTGATGCTGGGGACACTGTTTTAGCTGATCATGAGCGTTCATAGGCGGCCGGAGGGGGCGCCCAGGGGGCCTTAGCCCCCAGCCCCCCTCCCCAGGCTATGGCGCCCCCTTCCCCCCACCTCCAATCCCTAATCCACAACATGCGAAGCATAATTTAGCTTCTAGCGCTCGCTCGCATGCATTATTAGCAACAATCCAGAGTCAAACGGTTACGCGCGCATCAGAAGTATCGTAAGCCACGCCCCTTTTGGCGCCCCTCGTGTGTCTGCCCCTCCCCTCGATAGATGCTGGGGCTGCCTCTGGCCGTTTAAGCAAATGGACTAAAATTGCAACTTACCGTTCAAAGGTGTGAAAAAAAGTATCGAAACCACGAATTCAATGCTCAAAAATTTTTACGGGGGCACAGCCCCCGGACCCCCTATCTAGCCCCCCCCTTTCAATATTCCTGGATCCGCCCTTGCTTTCTCTAGGTCATCCTCACGATTGAATGCAGTACTACGTCCACCACATGTGGCTATCTTAAAGATTATACTCGTAAATAGTATACGCAACTCGGTGCGCGCTCGCGATGCGCGATCCGCGGGCTTGCTAGGCAAAAGGGAGTTCCCCTAAATCACATGTAGCTACTTCGCGAGAGACCATTGCGCATTAAGAAAAAGATCCTGTCAACTATATCGCATTTGCTTAATCGATCAACCCACAAATGGTCTCAGTGAACTGATATGGTCGACGGGACAACTAAAAAGAATTGGGAAGTCCTTCGGGCCACCGACCTGTTGCAACTACTACCATACAGGTCTGTTGCATCTATTGACATGCTTTCCTTAATACACCGCTGTTGCGGCCCTGCTGCAACTATATCGAAGAGAACCTTACGTTTCTATTTATACTTTATTGTAATATAATTGTGCGCACCACGTGACAGGAACTAACTTGAATGCTGTTGCCTATAGATCCTTGCATGTATATTGATCTGAAAACCAACAATAACTTTGTTTATACAGATTTGAGCCTTAACAAAGGATGTTTGGCTACCTACATGCGGAGGTGGCGGTGGCCAAAACATCCTTTATCACGGGGGAGTTTACATGTTAAAAATGGATGCTTAGACACGTTGGGGGGGGGGGGGGGGGGGGGGGCAAGTAAAGAAAAGACATGTCGCATGTCGTCCTACTAATCTATTTTTATAACTTGATCATTCAATTAATATGACATTGTAATGTTGTATAAACAATAAAAAAAATTCAGTGTTATTTTGGCACTCAGTATAATATAAACACCCATACATGCATATGAACCATGCCATGCAGTTCGGAAGTTTTATAGCCACGGTTTCTGGTCCTATATAGAAAATTCGCCGCTGTTTATCACTGCAGGACATATATAATGTAGTCTGTGATAATGATTTACCATGCATGTGTTATTCGCCTATGCCTATAGCGTTTCACAATCTGCATGGTCTAGTTTTATATTTGGTAGCTTGACGCTAGTGATTCATTGCAAGGTGCCTGATTGGGCTGACAAGGGACGACAAGGTTTTCTTGAAACAGTCACCCATTGACCGGGTTTTTATATCAAAGCAGGTTTTAAAGCTAATGTATCGACCAGTCAGGTCCCCAAACTATATACATATATGTGTGGCACGTAGATCATAATTATTCATATGGTTAGCCGGAGCGCTCTAGTAGGCATGATATGTGCCGGACGGGGTATTATTGAAGTCGTATATATAAGATCTGTTGTTTAGACAGGTGTGGGCTGTGTCCAGGGTGGAGATAGGAGTTTGGGTGCCGTGCAAATTCTAGTCATTACAAATTATAACATCATGCAGGGGACTTCACAGCAGGTTATTTTCAGGCTTCAACTATGTTGATTGGGGCCGTAGTTGCATGCATGTCTTGATTAAGTGCAAGACGCTTTAAATAAAAAGACAAGAAAAACCACTGGTTAACAGTGTTTTTTTTGTTGGTGCGAGCAACATTGTCAATACCGAGTTCACCGCAATGATGTAAGCGTGTCACCACAAAAATCATGTACTAGCAACACTTTTTTTCTAATTGCAGGTTGGCAGGTTTTTTGGTGCTTTGCGTAACGCTGCTTGGACCAGGCAACGCTCAAGAGAGCGGATGCGAAAACGTTAACCAAACCATATCTGCCTGTGAATCCATTTTGGCTGACGTCTCTGGCGACATCAACAAGGACTGCGAAAGCAACGTGATAACGAACTACACAAAGTGTCTATCGACCATCGGCCAGTGTGCTAATATTTCCGACATCGCCGCTACTTCGATTGCTCGTGCCTATCCAGGTATTAATGGGCATCAGCGAAAAATAGTTATAATTCACTGCACAGGAGGTATGATCTAGTTATCAATTTTAACCTCTCGAAATTCACTTATTTCTCTCTGCAAAGTTTGTTTTGGCGGTGTATGTATTATAGAGTGTCATGTGGACGCAGTCATCGCCAGGAAGAGAAGTGATCCCGTTCAGCAAATATCTTTATTTAGGTGCTCAGATGGAAAATGTGAATGCGGTTTAGGAGGTTAGCGAGGGTCGGCTGGCGGAGCTTGCGCTATATCATATACTGATTCAAGTTCCGAATCAGTTATACAACTTCTACGGCTAAAACTTATATTGCTTGCCTTTTTCTATGTTCTGTTACACTTACACATGCTCCTTAGGATCTAACAAGCAACTCGCCGCCAAAACGGAGAACGTCGCTTCCGGGGAACAAAAAACACGGGCCCTGCTTTCAATTACTGGAATGTTGCTCCTCGGCCTTATTTCATTCTGACTCAATATAACAATTTTAATTAACAAACATCATTAATAAGAGGTGTTGTGTAATATGTAGCCAATCACAGCGTTGATCATATTCAAGCTTATCGGTCAGTCATTACACGCAGCGACAGAACATATAATGTGCCAGTGGATACATGGCCGTAATAAAACGCATGCACTTTAGCAAGGATTGAGTAATGTTTTTACATGCACGTCACTGAGCTATTTGGCTTGGACCCTAAGACATTGAGTGCTTCTCGCGATGGTTTCTCGTTTAGCCATTCAGGGTTAATGTTTAATGGTAGATTTGTCTACCGCGGTGTACAGAAAATAAATTTATTCACGTTGTGCCAGTTTAACGGTGCATGCTCGTTGTATAGGTCCTTTGGAGCTTGGCCCGAAATTGCCACGAGTGCTCTAATTCTTTTTCTCTGGTATGAAGCCAGAACGTCATGCAAAGTGAAGCTATATTCGATCGCGACACGCGTAGTTAGAGACAAGTGATAAAAACTGGCGGTCTCTGTAGAAGGTTAGCCAGCGCAAAACATCTGGAAAGGTATTTTGTACAATGATGGCCCCTAATGGAGGCTCTCAGAGACCAACAGTTTTTATCACTTGTCTACTGATGTACTAACTACGCGTATCGCGATCGAATATAGCGTCACTTTGCATGACGTTCTGGCTTCATACCAGAGAAAACGAATTAGAGCTCTCTCGTGGCAATTTCGGGTCAAGCTCCAAAGGACCTATACAACGAGCATGCACCTTAAACTGGCAGAACGTGAATAAATTTATTTTCTGTACACCGCGGTAGACAAATATACCATTAGACATTAACCCTGAATGGCTAAACGAGAAGCCACCGCGAGAAGCACTCAATGTCTTAGGATCCAAGCCAAATAGCTCAGTGACGTGCATGTAAAAACATTACTCAATCCTTGCTAGTAGTGTTAAAGTGCATGTGTTTTATTACGGCCATGCCATCCACTGGCACATTATATGTTCTAATAAAGTCGCTTGAATATTTATACATCAACGCTGTAATTGGTTACATATTACACAACACCTCTTATTAATGATGTTTGTTGATTAAAATTGTTATATTGAGTCAGAATGAAATAAGGCCGAGGAGCAACATTGCAGTAATTGAAAGCAGGGCCCGCGTTTTCTGTTCCCCGGAAGCGATCGATGTTCTCCGTTTTGGCGGCGAGCTGCTTGTTAGATCCTAAGGAGCGTGTGTGAGTGTAACAGAGCATAGAAATGTAACCTTCTCTACACTGCCCTCTAAACCCTTGGCTAGGAGCTAGGATTAGGTCACACGCCCCCTCCTGATCACGTGATGATTATTGACACAGCTTGCGAGCAGGAAGGCGTAATGGTATCCGCGTGTAGAAGACCTTATGGGATGTTTTCAAGCCAGAAAAGCAGCAGTATCAGTACGTCCGTAACTCTGAATTTGAACTTTGAGTATTAATTTTCACTTGCATTTATTTATCTCAGAGGGAGTCAGCTTGGTTATGGTTTAAGGGGCAGCGTGGTATTGGAGTAAGGGTCAGCGTGGTAACGGGTACGGTCAGCTTGGTAACGCTTTGAGCATATAATTGATTAATGTTGGGTTATTAATTAACTAGAGGACACACTAGAGGCCACACCTACATGTCAGTGTGCTAGTGGTCACACATACACACTGACAGTATGCTTCAACTGATAATTAGAGCATGTCTCCACTGCACTGAGTCTCATTGTTAATTATTTTTTAATAATTGTAGGTGAATTAATATAGCTTGAAACTGGTGACCACAAAATCAAAATTCAAATTGAATTAACTTGATGTAAGGTAATTAGCCGGAGTAATTATTATGTTATTGAAAGAATTAATACACACAACTAAAGTCAAGTCACAAGGGCAGGAGCTCCCTTGCCAAGATGGCTCTGGCAATGGACCTGACCAAGGTGATGTTCAGTCTACTGTAGATGTCTAGAGAACGTGAGGTGAGCCTCCTTACCCCAGTTGCAGAACGTCTCAACAGCTAAGGGAATGCATGTCCACCCCAATTCCTGACATTTGGGACCATTGGTGAGAAGCTTGCGGGTCTCCGCTACCATTGAAGCTGCACCAGCTGATCTGCATGACTCCCTTAGTATGGCTGGGCAAAGAGGAGATGTTACAGTGACATCAAAAGCTACAGGCCTGCCCCTGTCCCACCCAGCAATGAGCACATGTGCAGGTCTGGTGTGGCTGTGATCTCTCGTAAGACCATGACCCTTCTCCACACTCACACTCAGATGAGCTCGCCGACAGAAGTCCACACAGACATCACGCAAGTGATTGTGCCTTATCACCACATCTCCCCCATGCCTGCAGGTTACTGCATGGTGACCCAGGGGATGAAGAGCAACATCCTGGCAAATGAGTAGCCACCACCTCACTGCAGTCTGGAACTCATTGGACACTATATGTAGACCTAAACCCATGGAAGGGACTACTGACAACCATGACGATGAATGAGGGGCTGAAACAGACAGGATTGTCGCCTGGGCAGGATTCTCCCAACAAAGATTTGAATTGATCCTCATCAATCTTGCTGGACAGCTCTCTCTGAGTGGTGGGAGAAGCGAGGACAGACTCAGCCATGATTGCATGATGTGAGGAGACCTTGGAGTTATAGGCTATGACTGCCTGCTGAAGATGGTGATTGTTGGATTGGCCCAGGCCTGATGAGGGAAGCGAGGCAATAAAGGCGGCAGCAGCATGGCAAGAGAGGGAATGAAGGCCTAAGCCCCCGAATCTCAAACTAAGCTGAGCCTGTTTCCAGGCCGTGTCTGAGACTTCAATGGCTGAGCAGAGCACAAAACACTGCCTCACATCTTCATCAAAGGACACTAGGGCATCTGAAGCCAAACTAGGAGGAGTGACCTGGGTTAGGTGGACCAATTTGCAAAAGCCTCTACACATGCGCAGTAATGTGAAAGCCACCTGGAGATCAACTCCAGCCACATCCACCAGACTTGTGAGCAATTTCTTGGATTCAGCACTTGTCAGCGATAAATCTAGAACAGTGTAAGTAGTCGCCAACAGGAGCACCAAGAATGTCAAGCTTTGGTAGAAGGGAGCACTTCACGGCTGGTGGGAAAGAGGCGTTGCCTTTACTGCTAAAGAGTTCACATTAGGCAAAGTTGATGTAAAGGCCCAGAGCTGGTCCCATCTCTTCAATGATGTGCATGGCTCACACCACAGCTGGACGGTTATTGTTTTTTTTTTTTTTTTTCTAAGGGGGGTCATCTTGTTGGCGTGTAAGGATTGGGGTGTAAGGGGTCAGTCTGGTTGGGGTGTAAGGGGTCAGTCTGGTTGGGGTGTAACGGGTTAGTCTGGTTGGGGTGTAAGGGGTCAGTCTGGTTGGGGTGTAAGGGGTCAGTCTGGTTGGGGTGTAAGGGTCAGTCTGGTTGGGGTGTAAGGGGTCAGTCTGGTTGGGGTGTAACGGGTCAGTCTGGTTGGGGTGCAAGGGGTCAGTCTGGTTGGGGTGTAAGGGGTCAGTCTGGTTGGGGTGTAACGGGTCAGTCTGGTTAGGGTGTAAGGGGTCAGTCTGGTTGGGGTGTAAGGGGTCAGTCTGGTTGGGGTGTAAGGGGTCAGTCTGGTTGGGGTGTAAGGGGTCAGACTGGTTGGGGTGTATGGGTCAGTCTGGTTGGGGGTGTAAGGGTCAGTCTGGTTGGGGTGTAAGGTCAGTCTGGTTGGGGTGTAAGGGTCAGACTGGTTGGGGTGTAAGGGGTCAGTCTGGTTGGGGTGTAAGGGTCAGACTAGTTGGGGTGTAAGGGGTCAGTTTGGTAGCTGTAGCTCTGAATTTGAACTTTGAGCTTATATATTGATTAAAGCTGGGTTGGTCCGGTTAGGGTATGCATTAAGTACAACTTACCATCCTTCCTAATTTAAACTAGGCAGCTGTTACATGCCAGTAGAGGTACTACATGCCAGTAGAGGTACTACATGCCAGTAGAGGTACTACATGCCAGTAGAGGTACTACATGCCAGTAGAGGTACTACATGCCAGTAGAGGTACTACATGCCAGTAGAGGTACTACATGCCAGTAGAGGTACTACATGCCAGTAGAGGTACTACATGCCAGTAGAGGTACTACATGCCAGTAGAGGTACTACATGCCAGTAGAGGTACTACATGCCAGTAGAGGTACTACATGCCAGTAGAGGTACTACATGCCAGTAGAGGTACTACATGCCAGTAGAGGTACTACATGCCAGTAGAGGTACTACATTGCCAGTAGAGGTACTACATTGCCAGTAGAGGTACTACATGCCAGTAGAGGTACTACATGCTAGCTGTACCAAAGGGGGTACTAACTTGAAGCAATATTTAATTCACCTGCAATTATTAAAAATAATTAATGCAGCTATACTAACAGAGTTTTGAATCAGAGTTCAAGTCGATTAGCACTGTGACAATGAATGCAGAGCAGGATAACAATGAGGGCACACACACACACACACACACACACACACACACACACACACACACACAAGGTCTGTGTGCTCTCAGATCCGCTGCACTTGAACTAACATCTGGAGACACTTCTATATGATCTGTTGTCCACTTGGCGCTCAAGCATAGCCATCTGCTGCTGTTGGGAACTGTGTCCAAGAGTAAGGGCACTGTAGGCATAGTCAAGTTTTGGGGCGGTGGGACTATCGTGGTCCTTGGTTGGTGGAATCAGATGTATTCAGGTACAGCAGACAAACTTTACCTTAGGACACATGTATGTAAAGTGCCTATGTGCTAAGCTTATCCACCTTTATATGGGGCTTACCCACCTCTTACCATTTGGAGGGGTAATTTCAATTTCAAATTTTATTTTATTTTTAAATCTGCATGCTGTGGTTAGAATTAGGCAGCAGGAGGTCCTAGGGATGAGAATGAATTTTTTAGTCTTTGTTAGCAAGGGGCACATGATTTCTCCTTCCCTCCCCATAGACACCATTACCCCTGATAAGCCTTTCACGTGTTATTTTGTGTGCATTATTTGGAGAAGGATATACTCCAGAAGGTGTTGTCCTGCTGATAGTCAGGTGTGTGTGTGTGTGTGTGTGTTGTGTGTGTGTGTGTGTGTGTGTGTGTGTGTGTGTGTGTGTGTGTGTGATGTGTATATGTGTGTGAATTTTTCCTCCACACCATGAAGTCAAAGGAGCGTTGATTTTCATACTGCATCCTGTTTCACTCAAGTGCTCAGGTGTGTAACAGCAAATAGTTACTCATGGCCACTCCCATGACCACACCCACATATCAGTTGAGGTCAACCTTCCAAGTTAAGCCGAACTCTAATGTTTGTTTTATGTACCTCATCACAATTTAACGTTAAAGGACACAAAAGTGGCTTTCCATGTTCTGTCTATCTTCAACAATGATTTGCATTTGCCGTAACAACACAGTTCACTAGTACAGTAATTGTGTTGTTTCCTTGTGAATAAATGAATGCCATGGCAGTGTGTGCATTCAATAAGAAAGTTAGAAGTAACGCTTTCTGTGAACACATGCAGCCAATTTTGGCTTACTACTGATTTGCTCAAAGCATTTATTACAGACATGCATGTTATTAAGTAATTTTATGACTACCTATTCTATTACATGTAATGAGAATATGTTTTGCCCACTCCATCGCTGAGCCAGTCACAGGTTGAAGAGACTCCTTTCATTGGATCCCGTGTGTACAGTGGTCGTCTCCCAAGCTTATGTGTAACCTGTGGGCAGTATTCATGCATCAAAGGTTACATTCACACACACACACACACACACACACACACACACACACACACACACACACACACACACACACATCCATTCCTTACAAACTTCACTTTGAATTTCTTTGGAAGCACTGTTATGTACATGTAACGCTTTTCACCCTGATGGCCTTTGGGATTAATATGAAACTGTAGGATAAACAACTATTGTTGTGGGCCCATGTGGGCCCATGTGGGGATGTCCTCTCAGGGTTTTAGGTGTACTTATGGGCAGTTAGGGGACTTCCTGTGGTCTTTACATGTAGGACTGGGTGGTGCAATCAGATCTTTGTGAGAGTACCCACCAGAGTGTGTGTGTGTGTGTGTGTGTGTGTGTGTGTGTGTGTGTGTGTGTGTGTGTGTGTGTGTGTGTGTGTATGTGTGTGTGTGCATGCATGCGTGCATGTGTGTGTGGTTAGCATAATAAAATGGGACAGTGTCCAGCATAATCACCACCCTTGTGATACTTATGTGTGTTTTTGTGTGTGTTGTGCATGTGAGAGTGATGTGCCATATCAGTCATGCAGTTTTGGTTCATCATGAGTGTAATCAAGAAATCAGCAATCTGCTTTCAATGCTATGAAGTGGATATAGCTTGCACACACACAGACACACACAGACACACACACAGACACACACAGACACACACACAGACACACACAATCACAGACAAGGGCTACAGTACATATATGAGGGACAAATATTTGTTCAACAGTAGATTGTATCAGCTTTGAGAAGGTGGGTTTGGATTATCAGATGGGACTGTTCAAACCACAGGCTTTGAATGTTTAGCTATGTGACTAGGGCCACCATATTATGTGGCTAAGGTCATGTGTTCTATGGCCTGCTTGGTATGAAGCAGTAGTTGGAGTGGATACTATAGCTACCTTTGTCTACACATTTGTTGAACTACTTTCACGTACCTTGCCAATGCACAAAATAAAATGGCATGTAAAATGTGTGCCTAATTGGTGAGGTCATTGTACTCCAATCTTACCAATATTACAGTGAAGGTCTTGTTCGTTGCATTCTATACTTTATCTCGCCAGTGCAACTTGTTTGGCCTCTGAGAATTTGATATATGTACATCTCATTTATTGAAGCCAACGTTAAGGATTAATTTTGTACTGCAAGCACAATATAAATTCGTAAAATTATATACTGAGCAGTATACAAAAATGTGTTGATTTAGGGTCATCATGTGTTACCCGTGCGTGTTGATGAAATGAAAACACTGTTGTAAATGTATATACAAACGGAAACTCATCTAAACTATTTGTGTTTTCATGCGCCCCCAGCTGGCAAGGATTGCAATACCACCTCCATGATCAGACCTATATTTGATCTTTGTCGCTTTTGAGTGGATACAAGTTATATATTTAAAACATACATTTTGGCATCAGTTCTTTCATACATGGAGACATTTCTGTACTGTTACATCTTGATCGATTGCGATAAACCTTTTCATGTGTCGTGTGACCACTCCATGCAGCGTACACAAACACAACCAGCCACGTAAGGTGCACACCTTTTACGGTAATATCCTGTGATGAAAAAGGTCTATAGTGTGGATCAATAACTTTACTGTAGATAAGAGATCAAGATTTTATGAACTTTGCATTTTCTGTGGTACTTAACAATGATAATAACTGACGATTCCTATGTTTCCACGATCGACCGCGCACGTTATGTTCATTTATATTATACGGGACAGTGTCCAGCAATTCAAAATCACCCTTCTGGATAGTTTTTCAAGTTTTCAAATTTTTCATTTTCCGTGAACTCCAAAAAATTTCTACCAAATGGTCCTTATACGCATCATAAATTGGACTATCCATCATAACATTATTTGGCACTGAATTTATAATTAGCCATACATTTCAATGCGAGCGTTAATTTTCTTTTGCTTGTACTGGAAATTTTGATAAAGTATCAGGGTGATTTTGCTGGACACTGCTCCATATCTATTTGGGGAGCTTTAAGGGAAGGGGAAAGTTTTTTTGTCGCAACTGATACCGTAATAGTGTCTTGCAGGCCGAGTAGGTCCGCGGCGAATGTTTAAAATAGACAGTTAGTGCCGACAGGCTTCATTTTCCCTTTGAGACAGCTCGCGGAACGGCAACTGTGGGAACTGACGCGCGAAACGTCTGCATCGAAATCGCAAGTTATGGCTTCTCCGTGTAAGCATATTAGTATAGTATTACTTTTAAAAATTTATATTTATGTATAAGCAGATGGCTATATAACACGGTTCCCCCCCCCCCCCCCCCCCCCCCTCGTGCCAGCATGCACGGCACGCGGTTGTCACTGTCAAAACCGTACCGTGCCGGATAGCCACGCGGTTCCAATTGAGATAATCTATTATCTCTGATTCCAACAACGTGCTACCTTACGTTCAAGTATGGTTAGATGGGATAAGAGTGAGGCCGGTAGCTCGCGGCAGAAATTAAGTAGTCGTTTCAGGACAATTGCCGCGAATTCGCGGCAGCTGTCTTTCGTTTACATCCTATTCGTGCTGGCGTTTCGTTACTTATTGTACTACTAGTTAACCGTGATATTAACCACGCTGTACCCGCGCATGCGCGCTTCACTCTCGTCAGTCGAGATTCAGCCTGTTCAACCAAACCTGTAACTGTGTTCCGTATTGTTTTCCTATCATAAAGCTTCGTATAGGCTTTTAAAGGTGTCTTATACCACTCTAAACGCTTTGGTAAAACGAGCACCCGATATTAGACATGAATAAAGCTTGTGTGGGCGGTGCCGTGCCGAAGCCGTACGAAGCTTTGATGATCTTTAAATCTTCGAACGCACGCTGCGGCTCGATGGTGAAAGATGTTTGTTACGAGTCTGTTGTATTAAACGCTTGTAGCCCAATACTCGTCGAGTGTTTTGTCACAGGTTATATGACAAACGTTCATTGGGGGTCAAAAGTTACAACGAAACTAGTCGACGAGTAACATTTAAGGACGCCATTTAAAATCAATACGGGCGCCAAGCAATGTATACAATTCGGTCCCGAATCAATTTTAACATACGTAGCAGGGCAGTAGAGTTATTTTACTGAACTCTTGTATATGCGCTCGCGGAATTAAACTGTTCGTATACGACTTCAATTTTTCTTGGACGAATGCTTGCTTGTCTTATTAACACGTAACACGTCCTCGAAATCGTGCGATGTCCAATCATTGCAAAATGCAAATACGTCGTGACGGAAATTCTTGGTTTCCTGTATGTTATGGCACCATAATACCACGGGAGAGTCCGGGAAAGAAGTTACATCGCATTTACAGCTACTGCGTACTAGAGTAGCGCAGGGTATAGTCGGCAATGGGGAGTGGTCGGCAACCGCACTTTCAACGCAATACAGAGACTTCTAGAAGACTTTTCAGTACTTCAAAAAGGATAAGAGCCAGCCTTCTGGGTTGTCTTAGGAGGCAGTAAGTATAGTTTAATGCAACTAGGTTCCTTTTAAATAATAACACATCGGGTGCCGAACACTACCGCATGCCGATTACTACCTACGCTACCCTAGTAAGGAATATTCACAAACACCTATCCGTTCGAATAGCAACTTGACAGTATTTGGAAAAATCGATTATAATTAACAATACAACACAGGAAACACCATTAACACACAATTTACAAAATAAAGAAAGAAATGAATAGAAAGTTTTACGATGATGCAAAAAGACGTTGTGGCCTATGATATGAGCGGGAACCCCAAAGACACATGACAGCTGATCTTGGGAGGGAGAAGGTCTATTTGCAACGAAGCCAGAATAATTTTTGCAATATAGCTGCTCCTACTTGTCTGCTATCAGTGACGTCATGCAGTCTCTTGAATGCTACACTTGCAGTAGATCTCAATCAGCCTGTGGTTTGAGAAACTAATGGACAAAAAGAACCAAACTCAATTTTGCAAATCCATTCTTCATATGCCTGTTTCCGTTCCGGTTGGCGTGGTTGTAGCACAGTGGAAATAAACATGGCGTGGATTGAAAACCCTAACTTACCCAAAAAAATTTCTCCGCAACAATGTCAAGTCGAGCGTCATCAGATGAGATGTTTTGTGTTTAGATGTTTGCCTGATAGCTTCTGTAGCACAGGTTCAATGCCAACATTGTTGCTCACTTCAGTCAGAAGGTTGGCAGCGATGTCACAGAGTTCATTGTGACGGATGGATGGATTTCCACCACGCTAGCACGTGTTCCATGGTGAATGGTTCTCTACAGATGCGGGCTAAAGGTAGAGATGTAAGTTGCCAGCCAAATGCAGACAAAGAACATCTTGAATATCCCCTTTGTGGAGAGCAAAACTGTGAGAAATTAATGTGAGAGCAGTAAGCCAGCCAATAGACCCCTTTTCACTTGATGCCTGCAAAATTCTCTTAAGTTGTGTAGAGGATGTGTTCTGGAGGTGTGTATGGTAGTCTTTCTCTGCTTGGTGACGAGCTGCTCTAGAAGTTTCTTTGCATCTTGTTGGGCCAGTGCCCATGATAACTGGTAGTTTGTTGACTGCTTTAAGAATCAGATCACAGAGAGACTGTGTAATGTTGAGGGAGGCTTACTGGAATGAAGAGAGTTTTGTTGGGGTGATGATACCAAGCCCACCTAGCCTAACAGGTAGTGCCATTGATCCATTTTCACTGTCACTGAGTGAAATTTGACCTGTTAGATTTTTCTATTTGAAATATGTTTCTTAATTCGGTCACTGCGCCACAGCATTTAGTATGCAGAGCTGTGAAGAGTCTGCATATCAACCGTATGCAGACGGGTATCATTGAAGTGTTCATATGCAGACGTCTGCATATGAACACTTCAAACAATACTCATCTGCATATGGTTGGTATGCAGACTCCGCACAACTCTGCATACTAAATGCTGTGGCGCAGTGGGTGGTACTTAGGTATTCATCATCAGTATCGACAATTCGCCCATTATTTTTAACGATACCCAGATACCATTTTGTGATCTCATAATCAGTTGTAATTTTAAATGGTCATAACTATGTAATTATGTAACTTACATCACTGTTGTTGTGTTCATTATGTAATATAACTTCTACCCCCACCAAAAAAAAAAGGCTCGTGTTTAACTGATCATATCTCTGCAACCGATCACTTCTGTGAACTTAGGAAACATTGCACTCCTACAGACGACTAGGCCATTCGAAATTGATAAGTGGTTTCTCGGACAAACTTGTAATAAATTAGGGTCGGTAGGTCTGGCAGAAAAATAAATGTGCAACACCACCCGAGGGAGGGGGGGGGGGGGCAAGGAATATTTCTTAAACAGCCATCGTCAGATTTCTTAAAAGGGTACCCACCACCCTACGCCCCTTTCTCACCCACGCGTAACCACAATTAGATCTGAAGAAACCACGTTACAATGAATACATAATGCCTTATCACAACATTAAGCATCGCCTGCAAGAACTCGGCTCCAAAAAAGAGAGAATTGTCAATAGATGCAGCATCATCCTTCAACCTGGTGAGGTCTATCTTTAGCCTCTTCTCCTGCTCCTTTGCTGCATACTCTTTGCCCAGTACTCCTAGGTACTCCTCTTTGTGGATGGCAACCTCCTCCTCTGTCAATTTTTGACCTGGGTGCACTGAATGCATGTGGTCTAGGTAGTGGTAGCTCCACACATAGTGGCGTACAGTCCCTGCTGTGCTCAGGCATATTTGACATGGAACAGGTCTGTTGGTGCATGGATTGGCAACTGAACCTTTTTCCACAGCTTGATATTATATTTAAGACTGGTGCAAGGACCACTAGAGGCATATCCATATGGTACAAAGCGTTCACAGACCAGAGCCCTCAGCCCAGATTGCTCAAAAGTGAAAGGAAGCTGCTGCTGCTGCTGCTGCAATCAGTGTGCTGCAAATGCCCAGTTTTGGACAAAGGGCGAAGGCACATCTGGCAAATACCCCCGACAGAACGGCTTAGGCAACCTCTGGTTCGGCTCCGCTACAGATTCCTCGCAAGCAAAGGCAACCGATTCATTGCAAGCAACGTGTTCCTCAGCATTTGCAGCGCTCGTGCACAGGAGCCGCTGCCTCTTTTCTGCAGGTGGCTGCGATTGCTGCAGGTCCATCTCTGCGGTCTTCCGTTTGCATGAATCGGATTCATAATGCTGTTGTACGTTAACAATATGGTTGCTTTTTAAGCGCTTGCCACACCTATCACAATCCATAGTTAAACCAAATTAGTAACTACCACGAGAGGGTTAAATGTTAAATCGTTCGCTGCCTGTTTCACAAGTGTCTGGCGATTGTATGTGGGATCTCAGTGAAGTCCTTTAGGTGAGAGAAATAGAATCATGCAACTCCCATGTAAATTCGAAGTGAAAGAAAAAAGATAAAAAAACACGAGAACTTTTCTTAAAATGTAGTTTTAGCAGGGGGTACCACCTGGTACCCCCTACGCACCTTTTTAAAAACCATTATATCTTTTTTCTTTTAAGTCCAATTTTTATTTTGAAAGCAGATTCGTACTCCCCTCTTTAAACTCTACAATATTGGATGATGGGGTCCGTACAGTTTTTCTTGCCCCCCCCCCCCCCCCCGACACCACCTTGTTTAAATAGTTCATTGCCTCTTGACAACGTGGTTGGGAGTTGGGACGACTAAATTTGTGCGTTTTGCCATCTGATTGGCACAAATAGCAATTGGGGACGGACAGCAAAATATTTGCCTTTGCAACTTAAATGAAAAAACCTTGCTGAGATTGTGAGCTTAGTGATCTATTTGATGCCTAAGTTTCACTCTAGCAGGGCACAAACGTTTTCACCCCAGTCGCATTTTATGGTGCTTCTCCTGTGCTATTAACTACACCACCTCTATAAACCGTTACGCTCAGCATGCCAGGGATAATATTATCACTGGCCATGCAAAACCACTACTAGTTGCCAGTTATTTTATTCTTCGTCCTGTGTCTAAGTATCCGTATACTTTGAAATTTTTTTGACCAAGTAAAATTTTTTGGGTTGGTCGGGCCCAAGATACAACTTATCAATTTTGAATGGCCTTATGAAGGTACGCGCATTTAAACAACAGGCTTATTCATATCAGGGGTGTATGTGCAGTACTTCACAGCTGTGTGAGTTTTATACATACATACATACATACATACATACATACATACATACATACATACATACATACATACATACATACATACGTACATACGTACATACGTACATACATACGTACATGCATACGTACATACGTTACATACACACACACACTAATACACACACATTAATACACACAGATGTAGTACTTCTGATGATGGTGATGCACATTTTGCTTGCACCAAAGCTGGTGAAGGCTCAGCGCTGTGACTACCAAATGAAAGACTGTGTTTGTGACAGCAGTGCAAAAGTGTGCAGTTTCAGCATTGTGATAGAAGCTCTTCCAACCTTTACAAGCTATGAACTGAATGCAGTGCCTGGGATGTCAGGCCTTCAACGTGGGGCATGGGGTGGCATCTACTATTTTAACTCAACTAGTGGACAACTCGTTCCAACTAACATCAATGTTGCAGGGCATGGTAGATGTTCCAATATTGCAAATGAGGCTTTTGGAAACCATAGTTGTACCATTCCAATGACAGTTGACGGAAAGACCTACCGTACATACCTCGCTGTGAACGGCCTCATCCCCGGTCCCAACCTCATAGTACATTATAACCAAACTGTAGTTGTGAAAGTCACAAACTCCTTACACAGCGACAGCATCTCCATCCACTGGCATGGGATGCATCAGCACAATACTCCGTGGATGGACGGCGTGGCAGGAGTTTCACACTGCCCTATCATTCCAGATGCAGATTTCACTTACAGTTTTACAGCCAATCCGTCTGGCACCTTCTGGTACCATTCACACAGTGGCGCACAGAGAACAGAGGGCGTCTTCGGAGCACTCATTGTTAAAGAAGTCAACGACAAGCCACGACTTAACATAAACACACAAGAGCACATCTTGTCTTTCCTTGACTGGCAATTGGAACAGTCAGATGTTCTATACACCCGACTGAGGAGTAAAATTGGATTTTTCCCATCGGTACCGTATGGAGTGGTTCCAACAGTGGGATCAGACTGGGTAAAGCTTGGAGCTGACAATACCCTTGTCGGGACCATACCATACTGGTCAGGTATAATAAATGGGCTAGGACGACACCCGGATGTTCCGTACGCCATGTCAAGGCTGAGTGTATTCAATGTTGCATATGGGGATAATTCGCTGGCCAATCCGATGTACTATCGATTTAGAATGATAGGAGCGCAGAGCCTCTTCCCATACAGGTTCTCTATTTCGGGTCACAACCTGACGTTAATGGCAGTTGATGGATACCTGATTGAACCAGTGGAGGTTGATTACATCATCATCCATGGAGGAGAACGCTATGACTTCGCCTTGAAACCCAAAAGTGTATCCGAAGCAGTGGGCACAAAAGACTACCTGATGTTAGCGGAGACATTGGAGTTCGATCTGAGTGTGTCTGGACCCCCGTATCCTTCACTGAGCCACACCGCTGAGGCTATTCTCCATTATGGTGATAATACAGACCAGCCCAATTCAGCAAGTTACAGTCAAATCAGTGCAAAGTACAACCTGAACTGTGGAAAAACTGGTTTACGTAAATGTATTGCTATAAACTGTTTGTTTCAGGACTACCACCCAAGCTACAATATCACCTGCATGAAACTTACTTCTTTACGCCTTCTTTACGGAACACCCATAGAGGAAATGCCAAAAGTATCACCTGACAGTACTATTATCCTGAACTTTGGATTTGAGGGTGTGGGAAGTGCTGTGAATGGCAGAAATTTCGTTCCTCCATCATTTCCATTGCAAAGCCAACCCAGATGGTCACAAGAAGGTGAAAAAGTATGCCAAAGTGGATCTGTGGACTGCACTCGTACATCATGTTTCTGCACTAACATTTACAATATTGCAACAAAAGACTCCACTGTAGAGATGGTGTTTAGCTCTGTCGGACAAGCGTACAACTTTGCACATCCAATTCATCTTCATGGCCACAGCTTTCACGTTGCTGGTATCTATTACGGAACATACAATTCAACTACGGGGTACGTAATTGCAAATAACAGTGATGTTACCTGCAATTCAGATCGCAGTTGCACAAATCCTACTTGGAGTACTACCTACTCACAATCTACTAATATCACTCTCAACAACAAAACTATTAGAAAGGATACAATTATTGTCCCTGCCGGTGGTTATGTGAGGATACGATTTGTTGCAAACAACCCTGGCTACTGGTTTTTGCACTGCCACTTAGAGCCACACCAAGTCGAAGGAATGTCTGTGCTCATTAATGAACTTCCTGATCAACAAAGAAAAGACCTCCCTGATGAACTTGAGCATCAACAATGTGGAAAGTTCAATGGGTTTAGGAATGCTGGATTGATTCCTGTTTCAAGTGCTGCAATAATGTTAGGAGCCTGCATGTTAGCTGTGAAGTTTTGCTGATACTATTAGGAGCTGCATGCATTGCTATTATTTAAATTGCCCAGTACATTTGTATTAGTAATTCTGCAATGCAAGTTATTATTACGTTAAAACCCTAAATGGAAATTGATTAGAATTGTAGATGTATGGTATGCAGGACTACGCATCGCTACGTAATATTTAAGCGTCGCATGCATTGGCATTAACCTCCACAAGAGACAAGTCAAGATTATAATACTATAATGGCCGGGAACATCTCAACCATCCACTACATATAGTAATGGTGTCATAATAAATACTGGTGAATGTGAGGTTTTGTACATAAAACCTCACAGATTTTAAACACGCGGTCCATGAAATTTTGATACCAAAATCAACATAAAGTGAGCAACTGCTTCAAACAAAATGTTGTCGCTAGTGGGTTTTGCATCGATGTTTGCATAGTATACGATAAAATGATCCTTTGGATGTTGTTTCTACATTAGCAGGTCTTGTGGTTGAGGCACGCAGCCGCACGCTACGTCGTCAAAGACAGCGGGTCGATTTATAATTATACTCTTTTTCCGGCGAGTAAGTGATAAAATCAGGTTATATAACCCTTGACCTCTGAACCCAGCAGAAACGTCGTTCCCAGACAATGGAATTGGGCATCGCCCCATCTATTCCATCTATTTGTACATAAACATGGCATATACGGTATTTGGTAATTATTTACAATTGTAATTGATTATGAGAGAAAATACATGAATTATGGTAAAGCTTTCTTCCTCCGTATTACAAAGAAAATTTGTACTGTGAGGCAAGCTACTATGTGACCCCCAGGCATGATTTTAGCTCGTACCTGTAATTTGTAATTGTTACGTCATAGAGACAGAAGGGACCCTTCAGTTTCCTGGGACAATCCTTGCGCTTTAGACACATGTCACAGAATACTCCCTCTTGGTTACTTGCATGTTTAATGATAGCAATTTTCAGCGAGCAGTATTACCAATCGATCGATACATTGATCATAGTATAGCGCCTAAATCGCAGCGAGTTGAAACAGCACGAGTCCGTATATAGAAGCAACACTTAGCCTGTCCCAGCAAAAAGTTCTTGGGACAAGATTCCTGCCCAAGATCTTGACCAACTTACCCAAGATGCCAAGATTATGCCGGCCAAGTTCTGGCCAAGATCTTGGCAAGAATCTTGCCCAAGAACTTTTTGCTGGGTGTGATATGTCCCTAAAGACTAAAGTTTTAGCCTTGTCAGGACACAATAACCAGGTGTATAACATGCGCTAGTTGCATCCGGTGTTAACCACTTGAGGCATGGCGATAGTCAACATGCCACTAGAAAATGCCTTGCAATGGCGTGCACGCTCGCTGTAGATCCTGCGAATGCGTGAAGCAGAACCGGCCATGTTTGAGTTGTCATGCAGGCAGAGGCGGATCCAGGGGGGGGGGGGGGTTGGGGGCGTTGCAACCCCCTTTCAAACCCGTAATGAATAATTATCATTAGTAACAATTAAGAATTATTGCGAAGTAAAGATGGCTGAAATTCGTAATACAACTGCAGCTCTGCGAGCAAACAAACGGCAAGGCAGTATCATGACGTTATGTAGTGTTGTGCGCATGATATAATAAAAAAGCGTTGGCGGCTGGGGCTCCGCCCCAGACCCCCGCTTCATGAAATTAATTACCCCTTTTCTGAAATCCTGGATCCGCCCCTGTCAGCAGGGAAACATGGACGATGCAGTAACACGCTGCTTTCTGGTACCCAAGACGAGTCGCAGACGCTGCCTTCAAGTACTGTGATCCAGGCATGTGCCTTGATGCCTTTATTCTTACCTTCTAGTCATTCGCCACCGACCGCTCGATCATCATCGGTGGAGCAGGACTCCAGAAAATCACAGTCATCATCCCCGACTCAGACGCAGCCGCAACTCATTGGTAGCCCACAGCAGCTGCTTAACATTCACCCTCGGCGTGGGAGATCTCAAGACTGTGAATCACCAAGGGGCTTAGCGTATCTCATTCACAGCCCACCTCACAGTCATAGGCGGCGCGGAAGCTAAAGAAAAGTAGTGGCTAACTGTGGGGGGAGGGGTATCTTACTTTTTCATGTCGATTTTTCCCCCTCTATCTAATTTCATTACGCTCCGCGCTTCGATGTACAAGATTCAATTACGGAAATACTCCAAAATATGTCTTCCAGGGGCGGATCCAGGAATTTCGAATTTTGAAAGGGGGGGGGGGGCACCAACAATGAAAAGTGATAATGAAGTGAGAAATGGGCGTGTTCACCGAAAGGGTTGGGTGAGGGAGGGAGCACGTGCCCCCCCCCTCCCCCCCCCGGATCCGCCACTTCTCATTAGCTGCTGTCCTGCTGACGTTTCATCCCTCTCTCTCTCTCTTTAGGAGGAGTAGGCCGTGGTATGCTGATTAGCTATATAACTTCAGAGGATCGATTAAATCGAACTAGCTGAGGATGCCGATGGATGCTGTTTGACCATAGATATTAGAGTAATATCTATGGTTTGACGGACTGCAACAAGCGTTCAAGTTTACTTCACGTGCCAGTGGACGGATACCGTTAATTAGAATCTATTAACTCGTGCCACAAGTGGAACTGAAATGATGCAAGGTGCTCACCGAACTTAACGATTACTGACTGTCACTTGTGTCGACGTATGTAATAAAACAGACTCCTTTATGTACCTGCCTGTATCGTCTGTAACCAAAAATCTTGGGGGGGGGGGGGGGGGTGGAATGATACTTCCCCCCCCCCCCGTCTCCGCCGCCTATGCACAGCTCCCACATACCCAGAGATATTATCTCTGCACATACCTCACTCCCGGTGACTTTAATCAACCACCAATCACTGTTCTAAATCATCCTGGTCCCCAGACCATGGGAGCCACCAGGCAGCGACGCAGACAATGCTGTGTTGTTGAAGGATGCTCGGAGTTCATTGCCCTCTCAATGTGGAAATCGCACATGACGCTCCATGCACAGGGTGTATTCCCGAAGTCCCAAGCACATGGCTTGATGAGCAGAATCTCTATGTCTGCCGTATCTGCTTCCAGCTAGTCTCCAACACAAGGCAGTCTTCCCATTCCAAGAAGTGTAATGGGGGGATGGGGGGGAGGGGGAGTGGCTTCTTCAGTCCCAGACTTCACACATCCATTGCCACCAAATCCTGTTGGGGCACCTCTTATCCAACCTGAACCAGGTGTTCCTACTTTCGAGGATGTGTGTCTTCTCAATCAGCCCACCTTGCGTTTTGTCCCAAGAAAGTCCTGACTTGCCTTTGCGCAATCCTTGTCATCAGCCTTGAATTGTGTCATCCTTATACAAACAGTCCGAAGGACTGTGAGTGAGAAGGAGGAAAATTAGGGCTTAGGGCAGGGTAGGGGGGGCCGAAGGCCCGCTATGCCGACCCAACTTTTCACCCCCTCTCCGAATCCGCACTCAAATTGCACCCGTCCCTCCCTCCCGACACTCTTCATTGAAACTTACTAACTCCCCTCTCCTTAATAAACGCCATCTTGCTTTGAACGAGGCGCCTTCGGCGCCATACCGTACTGCCTAGAGAACACATAGGTGGCACGGCTTAAGCTGTTTATGCTCCCAAAGTGTGTCCTTCCACTCCTCCGACGTAAGGGATGCCACGACAAGCCTCTCCCAGTTGATATTCTTTGCAGCATGTGGTCGGATAATAAATTGGGTAACCTCTGGGATTTGGCAAGAAGCCGGGTAAGGAGTGCTTGCAGTACATCTATCAACCAGCGCACTAAAACAATTGACCAAGCTGTGTCACTAGGCAGATCTGGCATGTGGGGGAAAGCTTGCCGCATCTTGCAATCTAGCGGTATCGCCCCAAACACAGCGATCATACATAGCAGCTGTTGAAAGACAAGCATCCCAGCTGTCCCACACCAGTGACTCCTGTTGCCCACACAGCACCTGTTTCTTTGGAGCCGGACTTCAACATCATATCAACTTTGCGTTCCTTCCCCAAAGACACTGCAGCTGGTCCCTCAGGACTCAGGGTGCAACACCTCCTTGATGTGGTCAGCACTCCTCTTCCCACTCCCATCTCCTCCTCTCTTAGGCAAGTAATTAACATCCTTTTAGCAGGAAAAGCCCTACATCTGTGTCACATTTCTTGGCTGGGGCCAGTTTATTGCCCTCAATAAAATAAAGGAGGGTTGCCCACCTAATATTAGACCAATAGCTGTGGGGGAAACATTGAGGAGACTTGCAGGGAAATGTGCGTGCGCCTTGTTAATAGACAAGGCAGCTGAGTTTTTCCAGCCCTCGCAACTGGGTGTTGCATGTCGGTCAGGTGCAGAGAAGATCGCACATGGTGTCAGGAGATGCATTGAAGAGCACTGGATGGATGAGGATTTTTTTTTCTTCAAAGTTGATATGTGAAATGTTGTCTACAGGCAGTATTGGATGAATTGCTACATTTTCTCAGAGCTCATACCATGGTACCTTGGTGCTATGGGTCTGTCACGAAAAATTTTGTCCGCCTGAAAATTATTATCCTAGGTCAAAAAACTTTTTGTCCGTTACTGAAATTTTTTGTCCGCTCGTTATATATCGCTATAAACGCACGTGGTAGAGAGCTATGTCTGACTGTGATTCTGACGAAGATGCCTTAGTGGACGATGTGTACGCTTACCTGGTTCAGAACAGTTATCCAAAGGGATGTTCTGGCACGAGAAAAAGACAGATCAGAAAAAGGGCGGAAAGGTTTTCAGTGAAGGGCGGCAACCTATTCTACCGCGTTAAGAAAGGAGGAAAACAGGTACAAACACACGCATTAGCCGCGAAGCTTTGTTAGATTGTACTGTTTGGCGTAGGAAGTTACTGTGAGGTATATACAGAACCGAACTGAACAGATGCCGGTTGCACAGGCTTGTCACGTGGATGTTACTTCAGGCCATTTTGGGGTCACTAAAACAGTGGCCAGAATCAAAGAAAGGTTTATGTGGAAGGGCATCCTGAGGGATGTGAAGAGCATGGTAAGTTTTTTTTTGTTGTTGATCTTTTGCTCGTTGACGCTCAAATTGTGTACTGGGATTTAATCACTAATGCACTATACAGATTGCTGCTTGTGATTTCTGTCAAAAATCAAGTAGGAAGCCACTTTCCTCTCAACCTGAGCTGCATCCAGTCCCAATTCATTCGCCGTGGTATCATGTGGGATTGACTTTATTGGCCCTATTACTCCTGCTTCTTCCAGCGGCAATAGGTTTATCCTTACACTTTCAGACTACTACACTAAATGGGTAGATGCTGTGCCCCTTCCAAGTAAGCATGCTACCGGCGTTGCTGCTTCTCTGCTGAAGGTATCCTAATATTCTACTTATGGTGTTTGTTATTTGCATGTGTTTGCGCATATGTTTTAGATTTTCATGAGAATGGGACTCCCAAAGCTGCTTACAACAGATCAAGGCAAGGAATTCAGAAATAGTTTAGACAAAGAGATGACAGAGCTGTTAGGTATTAAGAGGCACTTCACGACACCTTATCATCCTCAGGTATAACTTATACTATACTTTATTATTTCATAAATGCTATCAGCCATGCACCATTACCTATATAGGCCAACGGCTTAGATGAAAGATGGAATCAATCCTTGAAGAACATGATTGTCAAATTTGTGAATGAGAAAAAGGAAGATTGGGATGTCTATATTGACTGTCATGTGTTTGCCTACAACACTGGAAAACATGCTTCTTCCCTTTATTCGCCCTTTGAAGTCATGTTTGGGAGAAAAGCAATATTGCCTATTGAACTGTCATATAATGAGGAAGGAGAAAAACTGTTGTATGACTATGAGAATCCAGATACTCAGCAAGACAGGGTAAGTAAATACATGTAACTTTAAAAACTATATAAGAATTTTCTTAATTGTTTAGGATTATTGTCATGTATACTTAACCAATGCAAGAAAGGAGATTCTGGAGAATGTGAAGAGAAATGTGATAAATGCCCAAAAAATACAGAAGATTAATTACAGCAGAAAGAGGGGCAAAAGATCTCATTTTGCCATTGGAGATAAGGTATTGAAGAAGGACTTCAGGCGCAAAAAGCGAGCAGGAGGTGCTCTTGATCCAAAATGGCTGGGCCCATATGAAGTAATAAAAGATATAGGAAAGGGTCTTTTCTTGGTGAAAAGGTGTGACAATGGAAAGGTAGATCGTGTTCATGGAGATCATTTGAAAGTGTTTTTGGAACAGATAGAGCATACTTTGACACATAAAGCATCAGCTGAACATAAGGCATCCTATCTGTCCATGAAGAAACTTCACACTGTTAAAAAAGATTCCACTTCCCAAAGGCATTTCTGAAGATTTAAGTGGACAGGACAGAGATGATATCATGCAGAATGAAAACACTGTTCCACAGAATGCTACAGGTGATGCAACACTTAAAGAGCTGCTGTACTCTTCAAGTTTATTGCGATTATGGAGGTCAGGAGCTTGCACACAAAGGTATGAAGCTAATGAGGATGATGAATATTTTGATGTAAGTTGCAAATTTGCATTTCAACCATTTTTATGTACTATTACATTATTTAACAGGAAACTCTGCTGAATGTACAAGACGGAGAATACGCACTAAGCAAGGATCTAGCTGTTTCTTTGTGGACTGAGTTCAGAGAATATTATGGATACACTTCATTAAGGGAAGTATTTTGTGGTAGCTTCATTATTGTTAATGAGAACCTGCAGGATGAATTTAAAAAATTTAACAAGAAAGTTAGCTCATACATTGATGCATCATACAATGTGGTGAAAGCTAATGAACTGATTAATATTTGGTTAAAATCTTGTGACATCGCATTGAAGTCTGTGAATGTACTTGGAAACATGTATTTTTTAATGGATGGATCAGATCTTGATGACTTATGCCTATGGATATATAACAAAAGGACATTTTGCTGTGACAAGGAAGTTACTATTGAGAACTTATTGCAACCAAGTGAACCTAAGAATGGCATACCAGTACCAGAAGATAATGTGCTTCGATGTTTGGAGGAAACAGATGAAAATTTATCAGATGGCATACATATAGATGCAGTTGAAAATGAGCAAATATCTCAAATTTGTTACATACCTGTATGTAAGGAATGGCAAAAAGATCATTGCAATTTACTCGGGCTCCCATACATTCATGGAAACATGGAACATCACACTACACATGTAATGGTTTCAGTGAATCACTGTCCATCTTCAACAACCAGAATTGTTCCTGATGGTAATTGCTTTTTTCGAGCACTTTCATTTTCACTTACTGGTTCACAGGACTATCATCAAGAAGTTCGCTTACTGGTTACAACCTACATGATTGATAACGCAGCAAATCCTCAATTGTCCTGCCTTATTAATGATGGTGAAACAATGGATGCTTACATAGAACAGTCAGAGATACAGTTACTGGGTACATGGGCTACAGAAATTGAAATAATTGCTTCAGTCTTATTACTTCAAACCACAATCTATGTCTATGGACCTTGTGGAAAGATTAAAAAATGGCAAAAGCATGCATTTCATACATGTGAAACAGAAGCTAACATCCATTATGTGTTCAACCACTTTGAAACTGTTAAAAGGATTTGAATCAGCTTTGATTATGATTATATGTGCTTATGTAATTTGAATCACTAGTTTCAATACTAAGCCAATAACCATTTGAAACAGTGTAAGCATAGTCATTATATCGATATCTCATGTGTACACCGGTTTTATCATCTGTTTTAACAGGTGACATTAAATACAAAACGTTTTAGAGTGGGACAGAAAGTTTTTAGAGTGGGAGTGGGACAGAAAGTTTCAGAAACTTTTTATCCTAGGGATAAAAAGTCTCTGAAACTTTTTGTCCTAGGATAAAAACTTTTAGTCCCACGGATAAAAATTACGTAGGACAAAAATTCGTGTGACAGGTCCCACCCCATGTTATGGCACCCACTTGGTCAGATCAGTTCTGAATCTGGAGTGCAGCAAGATGACCCCCTGGGTCCTTTGCTGTTTGCTTTAGTGCTACATAAGCTGGTAGCAAGCTTGGAAGCTGATGATGAATGCTTAGACCTCCTCCTTCAAGCCTGGTACCTAGATGATGGAGCTCTGGCTGGTAGCCGTCCGGCTGTGCTGCGGGCTGTGCACCTGATTGAGGAGTTAGGCCCTGCACTGGGCCTCCATGTCAATTAGGCCAAGTGTGAGTTATTTAGTAGGAAGGGCAACACCTCGTTCCCACCTGATGTGAGGTGCTCACTCCTGGCCCAACTTGGATATCCGTGGTGCACCAATAGGTGACTACTTGCACCATTCTAAGTTTATTGCCGGTAGGTGTGCAGAGTCCAGGAAGTTGCTGTCTGCGCTGGTGGATGTGGCTACAGTTGATCTCCAGGTAGCAGTTACCTTGTTGCGTGTGTGCGGTAGTTTCTGCAGGATGGTCCACATAGCAAGGGCCACCCCACCCAGCCTGGCCACAGATGCAATGAAGTCCTTTGATGAGGAGGTCCAACAGTGCTTTGCACTATGCACAGCCATTGAAGTTCCCACTGGGGCATGGTGACAGCCACAGCTCGGACTGAAATTTGGTGGTCTAGGTCTTTGCTCAGTCTCACTTCATGCTGCTGCTGCCTTCATTGCATCTCTATCATCCTCCGGCTTTGGCAGCGCTGAAAATATCCATCTTCAGCAGGCAGTAGTGGCTTTTAATTCCCAGGTCTCACTTCCCAATGCCATCTCAGTTAAGTTTCCTCTGGCCTCTCCCAGCCCTACCCAGAAGGTTTTGTCAGGAATGATCGAGGACCAACTTTCTGCAAAATTGATGGATTCTTCTTCACATGCCAACAGAGCTCGTCTACTGTCGGTGGCAGCCCCTCATTCTTCTTCTTGGTTATCAGTGGTCCCTTTAACTAGTTTGGGCTTGCACGTTGAGTCCAATGAGTACCGGATGGCCATAAAGTGGTGGCTGGGACTGGACACTTCAGGTTGATCCATGTGCCCATTCTGCCCCGATACTACCCTTGATCCTCTTGGTCATCATGCTGTGACATGCAGGCATGGGGGAGATGTTGTCATACGCCACTATCGCTTGCGGGATGAGATATTTGACCTCTGTCGTCGTGCCCACCTGAGCGTTAGTGTAGAGAGAGGCCATGGCTTCACTAGAGACCTTGATCATACCAGACCAGCTGACATTCTTATTGCCGGATGGGACAGAGGCAAACCTGCTGCACTGGACATCACCATCACATCACCCCTCTGCCCAGCCATCTTACGTGAGTCTCATGTCACCAAGCTGGGGTGGCAGCCCTTGCAGCAGAGGCCCGTAAGCTACACTCCAATGGACCCAAATATCAGGAGTTAGGTTGGTCCTGCATTCCATTGGCAGTCGAGACGTATGGAAATTGGGGCAAAGAGGTCCATGTTACTATTTCAAGGCTGGCATCTCACCTGGCCATTCACCAGTCTACCCCCAAGTCATCAGTGGTGGCTGAGATCTATGGGTGATTGAATACTGCCCTGATCCGGTCCATTGCCAGAGCCATCCTGGCAAGAGAGCTCTTACCCTCCTAACTTCTTATGTTTGTGTTTGGTGTTTTGTTCATATATCCATGTTCATTATTAATGAATGTCAATAATTAAATTAAAATTCAAAACTCATATGAGCTACAGGCAACATCAGAGGCAGGGGCTGTTGCGGCTTTGGCAGAGCGGAAAAAGATGACCAAATACAAAACTATAGCTCAAACACATCTATTTTGCCCCATTGCTATTGAGACATCAGGTGTCTTTGGCCCAGTTGCCTCTGCAATACTACATGATTTGGCTCCCCACATCAAAGATGTATCTAAGGAACTAAACTCAAGGGCATACCTGTTCCAAAAAATTTCTGTTGCGGTGCAGAGAGACAATGCAGCATCTGTCATGGGTTGTGCTGGTTTAGATTTAGATGCAGTGTAATTACAATGCATTGAACTTTGTGTTTCTTTCATTCTGTACCTTTATTGTAATCCATATCATTTCAAATTCAAATTGATTAATAATTTTTCACTAGAAATTATGAAAAGTTAATTTATGTGCTCTACGATCCACAAACTGTCAGGTATATAAAAAAAGCTTTTCTATGACAAGAATAGGTGACTTAAAAGCGTAGCTAAAAAAGAGAGTACAGTTTGTGTCACTACCGCTAAAATCAGAAGATAATATATAGATATTATCTCTGCTAAAATTCTAGGAGGTCATCGTGTTTGCCAGCATCTGTAGGGCGCGCTAATCACTTGTAAGGAAAATTGAAAACAGATTCAGCACCAGCGATCAACGAGCTTTAAGAGCATATGCGTTTCTGGCTATAGAAATAAGGCGCGACTACATTTCTAACAGCATGGTGCGCACTTTTTGGCATCAAAATCTCATGGACCCGGTGAAAAATATATAATATTATTTTCACTATTAATTTTACTAATCTATACTGAGATAATACACATATCTTGCCACCATTTCTGAAGATGGCCTTGGCTGCATGTAGTCAAATGTCAGAAAAGAGTATACAGTAAATACTCAAATAGCTAGTGAAGTATAAAAATTATAATACAAAGAAATTCTCTTCTCCAGGAAGGTGTTAGGACCTAGCTAGTGGAATGCCGTATTTTAAGTAGTAGAGGTGTAATTATTATGCGTACTAGCTGTGCTTTCTCACCTCAACTCCCAAGTTCTCCCCCTACATGATGTCAGTTATAGGTATGTGCATTAAAATAACAAAGCCCTTTCAGTAGCATTGCCAAACCTTGCCGCAATAATCACTGCAGAAGAGTTGAACTGCCATCAGGTTTTAAACATACATGACTTACTAGCAGCACAAATTATGGCATTGAGCATGAAATATGCCCTTGGGTCAGCGCATGTGCAACAGGACAAGGTGATGCTATGTCTCCATAGTGACTGCTGTAAGTCGCACAGCATTAGCAAACAAATGCTTATTAAAAAAAAACACACACACAGAAAAAAAAATAGCAACATTAAAAGCTAGGTCAGTAAACAGTTCAAGTCCTGCTGGAACACTGCTATTACAAGGACAGTTACAAAGGAGAAGACAAAACCAAGGCTAGCCGTCAGGAAGTAGACAAGCAACTTGTTGCCCTTTTCAGTAGTATCAAGAAGAGGTGGTATCTGTGGAGAGGCAGCAATATTTGTTCATCAAATGCCAATCCTGAACACAACAACTGTATTTATAATTACCATCAGTATACACTCTTCTTAATCAAAGGACCTCCCACATTGTACCACATGTTGTGGTGGTTCCTCAATGTTAGTACAGTAGATGTGTCTGTGCGTGTGTGTGCATGTCTGTCACAGATACTATTTTCAATTACAAGCATACTACATACCAAACACAAGTACATGCATACAGCATGATAGTTAAAATTCCAATCTGTTTTATTACAATGCAGCTGAGAAAACCAAAAATCAGGAATTGGTAAAACTAGTTAAAACCCAATAATAATATTACCTAGATTATACAATCATTACAACACTACTGCTAACTCCTTACTTATCTTCGAGGATGATTTTGACTGACTTTAAATTTTTTTCATAAAATACAATAGCCCATTTAAAAAGACGTAACAGTAACCCACTCCATGCAGATCAGCACTCAGCACACACCACCCACATCCCTTCACCCTCCCCAGATCAGCACACCACCTACATCCCCAGATCAGCACACCACCCACATCCCTTCACCCTCCCCAGATCAGCACATACCACCTACATCCCTTTACCCTCCCCAGATCAGCACACACCACCCACATCCCTTCACCCTCCCCATATCAGCACACACCACCTACATCCCTTCACCCTCCCATATCAGCACACACCACCTACATCCCTTCACCCTCCCCATATCAGCACATACCACCTACATCCCTTCACCCTCCCCAGATCAGCACACACTACCTACATCCCTTTACCCTCCCAGATCAGCACACACCACCTACATCCCTTCACCCTCCCCAGATCAGCACACACCACCTACATCTCTTCACCCTCCCCAGATCAGCACACACCACCCACATCCCTTCACCCTCCCCAGATCTGCACACACCACCTACATACCAGGTCCACCAGGGCAATGTAGATGAACACACTGACAGTGGCCCCTAGTATCCAAGTGACGGCCGTCTCACTTGCTGTTCCCACAGCCACCCCAACAAAAAAGCCAGCCAATGCGGTGAGAGCGTGCAGGAAATTGAGCAACAGAGCCACAGGCCACTTCAAGCCAGTTGATAACAACACTACAAAGTCCCCTGTTTTTTTGTTTTTGAGAAAGGAGGGAAGAGGAAGCAAGGTGAGGGAGGACAGCAGAAGAGAAAAGATTAGTCAGACCCTAGATCACTTACCTAGCTCATGCGGTAATTACCCTCCCTCGATCCCTTACCTCACCACCCCCTCGAACCCCTTACCTAGCTCATGGGGTATCTCGGAGAGCACCAGTGCTATGCCCGTGCTCAGCCCTAGGGAGAGGCTTTTGGACATGGCCACACCCAGAGCCACCCCGTCTGTCAGGTTGTGCAGGCCGTCTCCTACTATGATCAACCAGGCAAGGGGCTTGATGCTCTTGATGAAATCAACAATGCCCTTATAGGAAATACACTTCTTTGTCTGCAAGACAACGTGAAGGAAACATATCTTTAAATCAGTTGTTTACATAACACAGTTTTTTAATGGTTCAGGCCTCTATATATACATGTATATATTTAAAACCTCCACTAGCACTAAAGACCAAGGTTTATTTCATGGCAACAGATTACTATACATGTATTGGTTCCACAGCAACAATGAGGGATATCCCATAATAGTTCCATGGCAACAATGAGCAGAGGGTATATCCCATAATAGTTCCATGGTTGTGATTTTACACAGGGTCTCAGTGGCATCAAATGTGAGCCACTATGCCCCGCCTCCAGAAGTCTTTGATTGGCACACAATGTGAGCCACTATGTCCCGCCTCCAGAAGTCTTTGATTGGCACCCAATATGATATCAAAGACAGTGAGAAATGTTATTTCCCTTGATAAGCTAATACTTACACCACAATACACAATGACATGATAATCATAATGGAATAGAATCTGTGAAAACATACTACTAGTCAAACTTTTACCTGGATAGTAATTCCATAATATTATGCATCACTGAATTATTTAGAATGTTACTCATGGAGAAATCTTTTCCCCAACCACATGGATTGGACAAACCAACACAGGTTATGAAATATGCAATCATTTATGTTACAGGGTGTACAGGCCTGCGTATCAATAAGCATGCAGAAAGATCTATAGCAACAACACGTTGCCCCCCCCCCCCCCCACCAGCAACACATTGCCCCCACACCTAGCAACAACACATTGCCCCCACACCTAGCAACAACACATTGCCTCCACACCTAGCAACAACACATTGCCCCCCCCCCCACACCTAGCAACAACACATTGCCCACACACCTAGCAACAACACATTGCCCACACACCTAGCAACAACACATTGCCCACACACCTAGCAACAACACATTGCCCACACACCTAGCAACAACATGTTGCAACAATACGTTGCCCCCACACCTAGCAACAACAACACGTTACCCCCACACCTACATGTAGCAACAACATGCCCACACAACTAGCAACAACACGTTGCCCCCCCCACACCATGTGCCGGTCAGCAGGTGGTGTGCTCATGCTCACCTTACGGCTGGTCCGGCTGTGTGCAGGAAGGAGTGATGTCTTTTCACTGTCACCCTCACTGTGGTAACTGTAGTTCTGGTGTAGAAAGGACAAATAAAGATGAGGTGAGGTGAGGAGGTGGGATGAGGTAGGTGGAGGTCATGGGTTAGGGTGAGGAGGTGGGATGAGGCAGTGAGGAGTTAGGGGGAGAAGGTCATGGGGTTAAGGTGAGGAGACTACAAGTGGGAAACAAAGACATCACCCCCTATCCACACATGCACACACGCACACACACACACACGCATACAAGAGCGCCAACTTACATGTACATGTGCCACCCGTTCCTGCTGCTGGGTAAGCAACAGGTCCTCCCCCCTGTGCCTCTGTCTGCTGGCCTCTCTGTTGGAAATTTGCTGCGGAAGGTCACGTTGCACGGCCCAATGATATGGCAGCTGCTCAAACTGTTCATCGATGACAGCAGGTGCTGGTGGTTTGCACTGCACTCAGGTAGGGGACAGAACAGGGAAGGTTGGGGTATGGAGAGGGAGGGTTGGGGTATGGGGATGACAGGGAAGGTTGGGGTATGGGGATGACAGGGAAGGTTGGGGTATGGAGATGACAGGGAAGGTTGGGGTATGGGGATGACAGGGAAGGTTGGGGTATGGAGATGACAGGGAAGGTTGGGGTATGGGGATGACAGGGAAGGTTGGGGTATGGGGATGACAGGGAAGGTTGGGGTATGGAGATGACAGGGAAGGTTGGGGTATGGGGATGACAGGGAGGGTTGGATGACAGGGAAGGTTGGGGTATGGGGATGACAGGGAGGGTTGGGGTATGGGGATGACAGGGAGGGTTGGATGACAGGGAAGGTTGGGGTATGGGGATGACAGGGAGGGTTGGATGACAGGGAAGGTTGGGGTATGGGGATGACAGGGAAGGTTGGGGTATGGAGATGACAGGGAAGGTTGGGGTATGGGGGTGACAGGGACGGTTGGGGTATGGAGATGACAGGGAGGGTTGGATGACAGGGAAGGTTGGGATATGGAGATGACAGGGAAGGTTGGGATATGGAGGTGACAGGGAGGGTTGGATGACAGGGAAGGTTGGGGTATGGGGGTGACAGGGACGGTTGGGGTATGGAGATGACAGGGAGGGTTGGATGACAGGGAAGGTTGGGGTATGGAGATGACCAGGGAAGGTTGGGATATGGAGGTGACAGGGAGGGTTGGATGACAGGGAAGGTTGGGATATGGAGATGACAGGGAAGGTTGGGGTATGGGGATGACAGGTAAGATTGGGGTATGGGGATGACAGGTAAGGTTGGGGTAATGGAGATGACTACATTGTTAGAGGGCAGCAAGACATAACATACGTTGCGATACAGGGTGGTGTAGATGAATTCCCAAATGAAGAAGATGTACATGCCCCCACACATGGCGGAGCCTATCCAGAGAATGTCATTGTGTGACAGCTCTGAAATAGGTGACTCAGGGAGCGTGCTGTTGTTGTTAATAACGGTGCCGTTCAGCTCTTTTGAAAATAGAACCTACAAACGTGTACATGCGATAGTATGTGTGCCAAGTGTAAGTGAGTAACCATCCCTACAAAGTGTGAACATCTACTAGTACAGCCACCATCCCTACAAAGGGTGGACATCTACTAGTACAGCCACTATCCCTACAAAGGGTGGACATCTACTAGTACAGCCACCATCCCTACAAAGGGTGGACATCTACTAGTACAGCCACTATCCCTACAAAGGGTGGACATCTACTAGTACAGCCACCATCCCTACAAAGGGTGGACATCTACTAGTACAGCCACCATCCCTACAAAGTGTGGACATCTACTAGTACAGCCACTATCCCTACAAAGGGTGGACATCTACTAGTACAGCCACCATCCCTACAAAGGGTGGACATCTACTAGTACAGCCACCATCCCTACAAAGTGTGGACATCTACTAGTACAGCCACTATCCCTACAAAGGGTGGACATCTACTAGTACAGCCACCATCCCTACAAAGGGTGGACATCTACTAGTACAGCCACTATCCCTACAAAGTGTGGACATCTACTAGTACAGCCACTATCCCTACAAAGTACTGCTAAGGTCGTGTAGTGCAATGAAGGCTCTTTGCCAGGCCCTAGTCAACCAGCCCAACAACAGAGCCACACACACGGGTACATACCCTGAGCAAACGATATTTTGGATGATCTGCAATGTCCTCAACAAAATGATACTTAGATGTTGAATTAATTGCCCAATGTACATTATGCTCATTTCAGCATAGAGCTTTGTTCTGCAAAACATCCCCTTTCCACACTGTATGCATTCATTTATTTGCCTCCCTTCCTCAAAACCACACCTACCTCTGGTAAAATAATGAGGATGGCATCACAGAAGAGGGCGGAGCTTGAAGACCCCATCATGAAGGCATAGATAGCCTTGTAGAACTTCCCCAGCGTTGTTCCCTCCTTGAGGAACGGAACAATGAACACTGCCAGCAGTGATGTGAGGCTGATGGCCACTGATATCAGGAACCCGTAGCCATAGGCTGAAGAGAGAGGAGGGAAGGTATGGGGAGGAGGGTGGATGGACGGTATAGAGGGTGGAGGGGGAGGGTGGAGGGAAGGTAAGGGAGGGTGGAGGGAAGGTATGGAGGGGTGGAGGAGGGAAGGTATGGAGAGGGGGAGGGGAGGGTGGAGGAGGAAGGTAAGGGAGGGTGGAGGAGGGAAGATATGGGGAGGATGGAGGAGGGAAGGTGTACGGAGAGGGTGGAGGAGGGAAAGTATGGAGAGGGTGGAGGGGGAGGGTGGAGGAGGAAGGTATACGAAGAGGGTGGAGGAGGGAAGGTATGGTGAGGGTGGAGGAGGGAAGGTATGGAGAGGGTGGAGGAGGGAAGGTATGGAGAGGGTGGAGGAGGGAAGGTACATGTTTGCAGGAAGGAAGAGATGAAACCATCACCCCTGATTGGTAATGCAAACACCCAATGCAGTCATTTTCAAGTTGGAATTCCGCTACAGTACGTACAGCCATCTAGAATGCTCATTCTCAAGCCATTGCAGTGGGGTAGGATGCACAATGGACAATAACCACACACCCTATTATCAGATCATTAGAACTTCAATACCTCATAGTGGGGTTGGGTGGGGGGGGGGGGGGGGCAAGGCACATGCCACTAATTGTATTTTATCAAACAATAACTACAACAACAACTGCCTTCTTTCCCATTGGCCTATTTCCCCCTCTTAACCTCCTTCGTCCAGCTTTCCCATTGGCCTATTTCCTCCCCTCTTAACCTTCTTCGTCCAGCCATAGATATCTACTCTAATATCTATGGGCCAGTCTTCTTTCCCGTTGCTCTATCACCCCCTCTTAGTAAACCAAAAGGTACATAATGCAAAAAACGCAGCAGTCAATTTATAGGCTGAGAGTATGATTTTTACCTTCATAGGGAAGCGGCTTGCTTTGGGTCGTAGCGCAGTCGCTGGAGCTATCAGTGCTGGACTTCACCTGGCCTAGCCCTTTGAGTACCAGCTGCTCGCACACCTGATACACACCCGTACACGAGGAGCAGGTGGAGTTTGACGTCCCGCGCACTGTTGGTGGGTGGGTGGGGGGGGGGGGGGGGGGAGGACACGGTTACATGGCATGGTGCGCGCGTACTGTAACCGGGAAACATATGTATGTAGTTGATGCGGTTGGGTTGCGTACCATATCCCGGGTCGCCCTTACAGACTGCACCGGTGCCAGAATACAAGTTCCCTGAAAGCGCCAAGGCGTCAAACTGCGCCCTGAGACATTCCTACGGATGGGGATCGAGGGGGTTAACTGACGACCTCATATGTAATATACTAGTATGTAATAAATAGGGCATTTGCGCGCCTCACTTTGTTAGCGCAGTTGGTGAGCTCTGTGGACGTAAAAGGGGGCGTATCACCGCTTCTGTCGTCGCAACACACCTCGCTTACCTTTGTGTAGAGCCTCTACGGGAGGCAAGTGGAAGCTGAGGTGAAGGCTTACGACCGTCAGAAGCAACACCAGATCCATGCCAGATCATGTGACACACCCCCTTGTGGTGTTAACGTTATTCACGATAACATGTGATGATTAACAACAGAGATAATATATATTATCTCTGTTAACAATACGCCGTGCATGTAACGATATCTCCACAAACAGCTCACACAAACGGATATGGAAGTTCTACAGTCGTTCTATCGCATGTGGTATACATGTAAAGTAAAGAAAGTTAAAAGTTGAAGAGCCCGCAGAGTGCCCTAGTGCCCTATGAGGAGGCTGTTGACTTCCTCCTTGTACACAGCTAGAAGCAGCAGTACCGCAAACGTGGTAACCATGCCAACGTTGGTCAGGACAAAGAAGAACAGCTCAGACATTCCCTTCTTGGGACGAATGAGGCTTGGGAGCTACGAAAGGAGGATAACAATGCAAGTCACCAACATGCATATATAGATATGCACCATTAGCTATGTATGAGGCCATGGTTTTTAAGGTTTTGTTTGTCAAGCTAGCCACACCCATTTGTATTGCAATACCCTGCATGTGCAATGTATGTGTGGTAATTAATTATCTGTGGTAATGTAATTAACTAGCTACCTGGTAATATAATTAACTATCTGTGATAATGTAATACTATGGTAATATATTAAGTATGTAGTAATGTGATTAATAGAACTACATTGTCAAAAGCAGTCATCATCTGAAAATATGTGTGCATATGACCACTGGGCGTGCATATGACCCCTCAGTGTGCATATAACCCCTGGGCGTGCATATGACCCCTGGGTGTGCATATGACCCCTGGGTGTGCATATGACCCTTGGGTGTGCATATGACCCTTGGGTGTGCATATAACCCTTGGGTGTGCATAGATGACCCTTGGGTGGCATATGACCCTTGGGTGTGCATATAACCACTATGGTGCGCGTATGACCCCTGGGTGCGCATATGACCCCCTGACCCCTGGGTGTGCATATGACCCCCTGACCCCTGGGTGCACATGGTAACCATGCGACCCAAGCTATCCACACCACACCAGGTGGGGCATACTCCTGCCCCCCCCCCCTCCTCTGTCCCCCATCTCCCATGGCCGCACAGGTGCATGTATGTCACAAACAGGTGTGCGTTATGTGGGCCACTTGGGTATATTCAAATGACCATGAACATACATGTAGTGACCCCTGATGTCGCGTGTGGCCCCTGATGGTCAACACACATGTGACATGTGGCCCCGTGATGGACACAGATGATCCCCTGATGGTCACACATGTGGCCCCTGATGGACACAGATGATCCCCTGATGGTCACACATGTGGCCCCTGATGGACTGATGATCCCCTGATGGTCACACATGTGGCCCCTGATGGACTGATGATCCCCTGATGGTCACACATGTGGCCCCTGATGGTCACACACATGTGATATGTGGCCCCGTGATGGACTGATGATCCCCTGATGGTGCCTCGTGATGGACTGATGATCCCCTGATGGTCACACATGTGGCCCCTGATGGACTGATGATCCCCTGATGGTCACACACATGTGACATGTGGCCCCGTGATGGACTGATGATCCCCTGATGGTCACACACATGTGACATGTGGCCCCGTGATGGACTGATGATCCCCTGATGGTCACACATGTGGCATGGACAATGTATTGCTAATACACATCCCTGCCAACACTCACCAGGTCCACCAGCGCTATGTACAGGAATACACCTGCAGTTGCTCCCAGTATCCATCCTGTGATTTGCTGAATGTCTGTTCCTATGGCAACGCCAATGAAGAACCCCACCACAGCACTGAGGCCATGCAGGAAGTTCAAGGTGAGGGCAGTGGGCCACCTCATACCGGTCGAAAGAAGGATGGCAAAGTCCCCTGCGGGAAAAGAGGGTCAGGTGGTGGCACAACACGACAAAGACACTTTCCTCACCTTCAGTATCTGCTTGACCTCTCCTGTTCCCCCCCCCCCCTTGCCCATCCCTTTCTAGCTCCCTCCTCCCATCTGACCCGCCTTCAGTGGTCGCTCCCTACCATTGTTTCTCCTCCCTCCTCCCTTGTATTAAACACCCATTCCCACACTTGACTCCACCCACAGTCACATTTGTCAATGTTGTATCCACTATACACTCTTCACCCCCCATCTATTAACCACGGCCTTCCCCCCCCCCCCCCCCAGCCAATACCTCCCACCCCCCTTGACTTACCTAGCTCGTGCGGTATTTCGTGAATAATCATTGCAATAGCAGTGCTCAGACCGAGAGAGAGGCCCTGGGTCATGGCCACGCCCAAGGCTATGCCGTCGGCAAAGTTGTGGAGGCCATCCCCTATGATGATGAGCCAGGCCAGGGGCTTGATTTCCCTCAACCACGAGCACCATTTGCTGGGGCCAATCTGTTGGAGCAACGCAAAGGAAAGGGGCGTCACGGCGAGGGCGGAGTTTGACTGCATTTTGAATAGCATACACAACTCTTCTTTTGTTGGAATACATTCACGTGTTCCAAAGCAATTATCTGAATGAGTGAGCCTCAAAACAGACACTTAGCCTGTTTTGTATTAGTCCATAAGCAAAGTGTTTTTAACACTATTGATATTAGATGCTACGGTCGAATTATTATAGTAACATCAATTGATTTGAAATACAGATTCATAAATTAAGCAGTAAATAAATTAACCAATAAATACTTAGTTACTAAAGCTTAATATAATATCTAGGTTTTGAATGACCTTGATTTAAATTATTTTAATTGCACCGACGTTAGCAGAAATATTGTGTCTACAAACCACCTGTGAAACCATAGTAATTCCAACAACACAACAGTAAACACATACAATTATGAGCCTCAGAAAAGTCGACTTCTTAACCCTCAAATCTGGTCCACAAACAGCAACCTTTACCTTCACATATGCAAGCATGCCCCTCCCACCATCACATGATCATTCCCTTCCATTCTCTTACTTTGCAAATGCTAACGTGCTTGTGCGTCTCCTTCTCTAAATATCCATCACTGTGCCAAATCTGGTAGCATGAAATAAAGGGATGGCGAAGACGTTGATGTGTAACGACAGCACACTAGCATGGCTAGCACAGCAGAACATACCAACAAAAAAAAAAAAAAAAACCTGATTCGCTCACTGCACACGAATCAATTGGTAAAAACACATATGGTGTCTCTTCAAACACGGCCTTACTGGAACACACACAGTGTCTCTTACTAAATGCAGGAGAGACACATTGGAATCCTCAACATGGCCCTTATATTTATATTGCATCTGATGCAAGGGGCCAATATACATTGAGACACAAGGTGGGGTCGAAGTTACATTAGCTACCAGCCTATAGGGTGAGATGCACAAATGAGCATATCCATTGGGCTATGTTCCACTTGCTTTCTACAAGGTTAGCAATTTTATTATATTGTTTCAATGTTTTGGCATAAATCGTGCTTGATGTAAATTTATAAATTATGAAGTTAGCAGACATTCTCACAGCTGGATTGCCTGCCGAGTCTGTGGTGAGGCAGCTCATTTTTTCCGACGAGCTTTCAGAGTACTCCAATTCAGAGTCACTGGTTATCACGAGTGAGTCATAGCCGTTGTGTAGAAGGGTGTGGTCATGTTGATCCTACAATGTGCACGTGGTGTGTGTGAGTGTGTATGTTGTGGGTATGATGCGATGTATTAGTACATGTGTGATAAAATCGATTTCAACACAGCCATATGTCATTACAGGTGCTGGGTGCTGTTTCTCTCTCTCTCTCTCTCTCTCTCTCTCTCTCTCTCTCTCTCTCTCTCTCTCTCTCTCTCACGCACACACATAGTTATTAAGTTATTACAACTTACACAGGAATCTTTCCCCTCGACCCCCCTGCACTGGTGAAGGAGTGACTCAAGCAGATAGAAAATGTAGACTCCACAGATCACCATGCAGACCTTCCAGAGGGAGGAGGTCCTGTCCCTCTCGATGGCAGTCCCCACACGTGAGCTCACATTGGTTGCAGTCACCCCACCACTAAGATCAAATACCTGCAACGGCTTACGTCACTATTAGTACAAGCGAACCGTTAATTAGAAGTGAATTAAATGTGTACACAATCAGGAACGGAACCTTTACCAAATTTCTTTATTAAAATCCAATAAATAGACAGATGGATAACGGAATCAAAATCCTAGTTGAGTGGATGGAGGATTACTAAATTACCAATTAAGCATACTTTCAATCATGTATGGGATTTCAGGTATACTGCTGCCAAGCAACATATATTTTATATTGCTCGCACAATAAGCACCTTCCGCCCCTCACCGGCACAAAACCACACCTCGGGAATTAGAATGAGTAAGGCATCACAGAAGAGCGCCGATACGGCAGAGGAGACCATTAGTGTGTTCAAGTAGAAATACGCCCTCCCGCATCTGGCGTTCTGGGTCATGCAGGGAATAAAAAAGGCTCCCACAAGGGAACAGCCGCTGACCAGAAGCACTAGAAGGAGGCCATAACCATACACTGGGGGGAGGGGGTAGGATTGCTAATTAATGGAAAGAATCAGGAATTATGGAAGGAGAACTTACACTGTACGGGTCCGTAAGTCATTGCTGGTTTGAATTGAAGTTACAGCTGCAGCTCTACTGAGGGATATGGCACGCAAGATAATGCGATTTGAGCGATCTGCATACAGCGGCAACATTTGGTACTAGAAAAGCCGCATTGTTCCCTGCTGCATTGCGCTGAATGGCCTTGTAATGTTCGTGGTGAATGCAATTTCACGTCTGTACATAGTGCCAACTGTCGCTTTTTAATTCGGTGGTATGCGGAGAAACGAAAAATAAAGATGGCAGGAGGAACATGTAAATGGTACCTTTATACGCAATTAGCGCTACATAATTGCTGTCTTAATTATTTGATGCGTCGCAGTATACATTAGTAGAATTCAGGGCTTAAATAGTTGAGACAGCCATTAAACTGGACATTGTCCAGCAAATCGCCTCACTATAAAAGTTGAATGTTACATAAATCAAGATACGGGCCGAGCGAATATTTTTGGAATTAAGTTTTCAAATTATTTCATATTCTTTCTCCAAGTAAATCGATTTGGTGCTACCGGTAATTCCAGAAGGTAGCCTGGGGACCCGACTGATGGTTTTACTACTATCAGTAGTACAACCATCAGTACAACTATCAGTCGGGTCCCCAGACTACCCAGAAGGGTGATTTTGCTAGATGCTGTCCCATACTATGTAGCGCTAATAACTTACTAAAGTCTAAAGGTACCAATTGCATGTTCCAAATCTGCAATGCAATCATTGCTTAGGTCTGCAATCATGTGCCTGATAGATTATATTGCCCGGCCCCACATAATGCGAATCTATCAACAATGTCACCAAGGGAGGCAAGGTGTCACACTGAATATGGCTCTATTAATACGTCTCAATTCTCATGCTTAGTTCAGTTTATATCTGTATTTTTAATATAATGTTTGCGTATTAAATGAATTTCTCTATACACCATTGTGTAGGTATATACCATCTTCAGATCACATCGAGTTGCTGTGTTGCCTTTATGTCGACGTCAGCTTATAATTAATTCTGCTTGCTTTTAATTCATCTTATTCTGTTTCTTGCTAGCTATATCCTAGACCTTCAATCTTAGATCAGCTAGCCTAGCATCAACAAATGGGTAGGCCGATGAGTGGGCATGCAGTATGTTACTGTACTTCTATGTATATTCATTACATGGGATGCACCTACATCCCTTCATCTCCCCTTCTCTCCCCCTCCCTCTGCCATTCTCTCTCAGCTTTCGTGTCATTTTCAAACGTTCATTGGGCATTTCTAAATATCAGATCAATACAGAACGCCTAATAACCGCCAGGAAGCAGGATTGTGAACTACATCATAAGAAGCTTGTCAACCATGACACACTTGCTTATGCTTCAGTAGGTGGGTTTTCTGTGAGAAAGTCATAGTGCAGGCATTGCAGTGGTACGGTCGCTCTCCGGTGTGGATACGTATGTGGCGCTCCAGATCCGAGAGCCAATTGAATGTCTTTCCGCACTCCACGCACTGGTGCGGCTGTTCTCCCTCGTGAGCCCTATGCACGTGCTGCTCGAGCACAGCCTTCTGTGCAAACGTTCTTCCGCAAACGGAACACAGGAACGGGCTCTTGTTGTGCGCGCGCACGTGTTTCTTCAGGTGGGACTTCTGCGCAAACGACTTCCCGCATTCTGGACAGACAAAGGGACGCTCTCCAGAGTGCATGCGCAGGTGCCTCTGCAGAGAAGACTGCCAGCGAAAGGATTTCTGGCAGTGCACACAAGACATGAACTCTATATAAATGGAACAAAAGGTAAGTAAATGTGTACAGCTTGAACAGCTATGTGACAGCTGCATTTATAAAGAGGCTGATAGATATGGAATTATATGCATGTCACAGATACACGTATTATCCAAATACGGGGGCAATATAACCAGCTCCATTAATAAATGAATAGCAAGCATGCATCAACTTCATTCTACCTAGGGCTTTCAGCTTCCTCCTGCATGCACAGTATCTTAGAAAAATTGGTTTTGTATGACTTGCATGTCAGATATTAATGACAGAGACAGTCAAGTTGTGGTGTCTGGGCTTCAGCCCTTTGCAAAAAAAAAAAAAAAAAAAAAAAGGAGATCTAGTAATGCTGTTCTGCTGGGACATAGTAGAAGAACACGTACAGTTTTGTTAACCTGAGACTTAAAATCCCAACTAAACAATGTAAGTGTAATCTCTTTGGTCAAAGGTGTGCCCCTTGACTTAAAATCAGCCCAAAATGGTCACCATTGTTCACACGGTAAAGCAATATCACATAATTTTGTAGCTCAGGGGAAAACCATCATTTGATGGCAGTAAGCTTTGTAGAACGTTAGCTTTAATGATTGAACCATGTCTCTAATCATAACAACTAAGTGTCCTGAACATTAAATTGAATGTAATTAACAATCTGATGGTAAAACCTGTGCCTTGAACGCCTCTTGATTGGTACCAACACATGCAGATATCCTAAATTATTTCTTATCAGTGCAAGGCAGGCAATGATGAACATTGTTGGTGTTTAATGACTTCTTAACAAACATTACACACATTACACACATGGCATAGTCATGAAGATAAACACTAAACTGTAAACACAAGATGAGGCCAAATCAATCTTTCAATCTCTGTCTCTCTCTCCCTCCCTCTCTCACTCTCTCCCTCCCCCTCTCCCTCTCCTCTCTCTCTCTCGCTCTCTCTCACCACACCCCCAGCCGGCCCCCCCCCCCCCCCCCTCCCTCAAAAATAGCGTACGTAGTCCCCTCGGTCCTTCGGTTTCCATCTCATGGAAACAGACATTACTGTAGTCAGTAGTCAGTAGACTAGCTCTTACTTCAGCAATATGCCTCTGAGCTTGTGCTACTTATAAATAATGAACACGGCTACTCGACGTTGTTTGCCAGCGCACATTACCGTTAAATCTGCTCGATGTCATCAGGTTCGGTTGTTTTCGCCAGTACACTTCGGTCTATAATCTTGTATTTAGAAAATATATTTACGGTAGAGTCGTCCTAGCCGCCCACGCTTCGATTCATCAGTGATCATTTGAATCAAATGCACATATAATATAGGCTGACGTAACGAGACACAATTGTGTAACGTCAACGTTTTTTAATAGCTGTCGAGCACCATTGCATGAGGTCAGACGTCATAGCTTCGCGGTTGAACTGATACGCAGTCGTATAGTACATATCGGCATGTAATGGAGTCCAAGCCTCACCTCACCTCTAGCTCACATAGAATAGCATGGAAACAGCAGGGAAGGGGGAGCGAGGGAGGACTGGTTTAATTGGTTTCGGTCATAGTTATCGTGACTTATGTTCTTCACTCCACATTTAGTGGCTTCTATGAAATTTGTGGCGGGCAGAGCACCTGCTTTTATTATTGTTATCAGTTAACTTTATTATTTTTAATTACAGGAGAGTACGGTGTTTCAAAGAGTAAGCTATTCTGTGACGCTTCTGAGTGCCGTTGGGTGTTCTAAAATTGCCTAGCTAGAAACCTGGTGACAGTATACAGAGAAACGGAGAGGATCATACCAAGTGCGTTTCATAGTGTAATATTCGGTGGCGACTCGTTCCTGGTGTTTTACTGTAACATGTATGGTCAGGTGCTTGCCCTGCCAGTGTTATATGTGTAGCTAAGACTTATTCAACTTGTGTTAATAACACAAGTTGAAAATTTCAAGTGACGTGTACTAAAGTAACACCTGTTTTGCGTCACATGAAATTTGAGACTGCTGCATGGTCCTACATTCTGGGGGCCTGATCATGAGCGGCTGATAATTAACCCAAATGTTATTGTTAGTTCCATTACTATGATGTGTTTATGCTTTCCCCTTATATATTTATGTACGTTTATCAATAACCTTAATTAATTGATTTTTTAAAAATCCCCATTGATGTATATCATTTTATGGTTGCAAAATCATGGCCTGCAAGTGCAATCCCCTGACAAATATTCCTTAAAGAATGGACACGAAGGTCAGTCCTTCAGCTCAGGGAACCTCACAGTTTGACCAATTTTCCTGCCTATACATGCAGTAGACTGTACTTTCCCCTGGATTTCCCTTACCAGGATCATAATGGTGACAGCTCTATGCAATTAATCGGACTAAAGTGTGATGATAATGGAAACAACCTATAAAATAGAAGACAACGTGATGCTAGCAGGTAAAAAATCGGTTGCACATTTCTAGCCTACACTATTTCCTGTTAACACATTATCAGTTAAGGTTTATGCAATAGTATCAACAGTGAAGGGACTTCCAACAAGGTGCACATTGTGCCACTTGACACTGATAGTAGTCTTCCCAGGTCGGAAAATCTTATAGGTGATATCAAATGTGTAGTCTCCATTGTGTTGAACATTTATGTTCTCTGCTGGGTAGTATGCACCAAACACTGCTATTTCAAGAAATCCATTTCCACCACCATTCCTACAGTCAACCATGAACTTGCCATGTTTCTCAATGCCTACCACATGGCATTTAGATGCATCTGGAGGTGGACGAAGCCAGATAGCTTCAAATGGGCTCCCAGTCACATGCTTCCCATCATATATGACATCAAAATTGTAAGGTCCAGCCAGTGTGGGAGTATACTCAAAGAGTAGGGATCCGTGATTGTCACTGCTTCTTGTCACGTCACAGACAGCGTTGGGACCAATGGCATTAACTGTGAGCAATTTTTCATCAAATCCGGCTGCAAGCTTGACAATAAAACCAACCTTTCCACTTAATTCCCCACCCTGTATTCCTGCTCCAGACACACTGATGGTTTCCACAGGGGTTTGCTCAGAAACAATGATAGAGAATGGGGAACCTGGGATGGGTTGATCATAAAACATGACATGAAGATTATATGTTCCAGCCACTGGTGGTTCAAAGCTGAGAAGAAATAGTCCCTGCTCCTCAGATGTGCACAAAGGAACAACATTGGCTGGGCCGTCAAGTTTCAATGACAAAGATCCCTCGCCAGCTCCTGTGACATCAATTTTTACACGAACACTCTGCCCAACATACCCAGTCTTAAAATTGGGCCCAACAACAGAGATCCTGCTTGGATCATAGAAAGAAATGTTTACTGGACTGTGAATGATTTCCCGTCCGGCTGCAGTCACACGAAGATTATATTTGCCAGGCCTAGGAGCGGAATAGACAATAGTACCACAAAGGGGGTGTGTTTCATTGATTTCAATTTCAGACAGATCACCTGATGCACCAGAAATGAAAGCTTTGATGTCAGATACAAACAAACAGCTAGTACCAAGATTGACAGTCCACTGCATTAGTTTCGAAACAACAAAACCACCACCTTCCATTGAAATTCCAGGTCCACTTATCCTTACGTCCTGTGGACTGACCGCCTTAAAGACAAATGGAGAGCCTTGAACGGCTTGGTCTCGGTCAGTGATGTAGACCAGGTATGTTCCAGCAAAGGTAGGGGTGAAAACGATTGTGGTTGTTTTGTCTGGGTTCTGTTTGAACATTGCTGTGCACTTCTTGGGGCCCTGAATGTTGACTTTTAGTTCCCCTGTACCAGACAGTGGCTCCTTTATTGTCCATTGCAGAGGTAGTCCAATGTCAATCACTGGCGTTTGGGTTTCATCCATTACTACAACCTGCTTTTCAGTAACGTCGATGGGGAATGGGCTATTCTTGATGGGCTTATCATCCACAGACACATTGACATAGTGCGTTCCTGCCACATGTGGGACGAAGGAGACCTTGTACCTGTTTCCCTCTTTGTCAACGCTGGAGTTGACTACCCTCCCGTTTGGTGCCTTCACGTACACCTCCAAAGTGTCTTCTTCCACACCAGTGGCATCAATGAAGAGCTCTGGCTGTTCAATGATGACTTTCTCGGATGGAATTAGTGGTTTGAAATTCACCTGCAATGTGTCTTCTTCCATGCCTGAAATATCAATGCAGAACTCGGGTTGCTCGATCACGACTGTCTCTGATGGAATTATTGGTTTGAGGCGGATTTGGTCTTCTTGGCTGATCTCATGTGTGTCAATGCTGGGTTGATTCTCTTCAACAATGGAGAACTCCACAGGGCTCTGGGGGATTTCCTGTCCTGCCAACAACACCTGAACAGAGTATTTTCCAGAAGTTGGTGCGACAAAGGAGATGGCACCATGCATTGGGTCCTTCTGCACAATTTCAAGCTCCTTTCTGTACTCCTTTTCTCCTACCACAAAGGCCTTTACATCAGAGGTAAAGAGGCCTGTGTTTGTAAGGTCCAGAGACCATTGTAATTTATCTGTGGTTGTGAAGGAGTTGATTGATTTAAGTCCCCCTACAGGCATGAGTTGGTGAAAGGCGCTACCAACCAGTTCCCTCACAGCTGGTCCACTGACCCTTGCCTGCTTTTGATCAACCACCTTGAAGAGAAATGGAGTGCCTCGAACAGGTTGGTCTTGGTCACTGATGTAGACCAGGTATGTTCCAGTAAAGGTAGGTGTGAAGACGATGGTGGTTGTTTTGTCTGGGTTCTGTTTGAACATTGCTGTGCACTTCTTGGGGCCCTGAATGTTGACTTTTAGTTCTCCTGTACCAGACATTGGTTCCCCTGTAGTCCAATGCAGAGGCTGTGCAATGTCGATCACTGGTGTCTGGCTTTCATCCATTACTACAACCTGCTTTTCTGTGACGTCGATGGGGAATGGGCTACCATTGATGGGCTTGTCATCCACAGACACATTGACATAGTGCGTTCCTGCCACTTGTGGGACAAAGGAGACCTTGTATCTGTTTCCCTCTTTGTCGACGCTGGAGTTGACTACCCTCCCGTTTGGTGCCTTCACGTACACCTCCAAAGTGTCTTCTTCCACACCAGTGGCATCAATGAAGAGCTCTGGCTGTTCAGTGATAACTTTCTCGGATGGAATTAGTGGTTTGAAATTCCCAGAATCAGTTTCGTCAGCAACATCAATGCTAAGTTCACCTTTATCAACCATTTTAAATTCAACAGGGCTCAAGGGGATTTCATGTTTTGCCAACAACATATGGATGGTGTATTTTCCAGAAGTTGGTGCGACAAAGGAGATGGTACCATGCATCGGGTCCTTCTGCACAATTTCAAGCTCCTTTCTGTACTCCTTTTCTCCTAACACAAAGGCCTTTACATCAGTGGTAAAGAGGCCTGTGTTGGTAAGGTCCAAAGTCCACTGTAATTTATCTGTGGTTGTGAAGGAGCTGATTGTTTTAAGTCCCACTACAGGCAAGAGTTGGTCAAAGGCGCTACCAACCAGTTTGCTCACAGCTGGTCCACTGACCCTTGCCTGCTTTTGATCAACCACCTTGAAGAGAAATGGAGTGCCTCGAACAGGTTGGTCTTGGTCAGTGATGTAGACCAGGTATGTTCCAGTAAAGGTAGGTGTGAAGACGATGGTGGTTGTTTTGTCTGGGTTCTGTTTGAACATTGCTGTGCACTTCTTGGGGCCCTGAATGTTGACTTTTAGTTCTCCTGTACCAGACAGTGGCTCCTTTATTGTCCATTGCAGAGGCTGTGCAATGTCGATCACTGGTGTCTGGCTTTCATCAGTTTTTACTACTTGCTGTTCCGTGACGTCAATGGGGAATGGGCTACCGTTGATGGGCTTGTCATCCACAGACACGTTGACATAGTACGTTCCTGCCACTTGTGGGATGAAGGAGACCTTGTACCTGTTTCCCTCTTTGTCAACGCTGGAGTTGACTACACTCCCGTTTGGTGCCTTCGCGTACACCTCCAAAGTGCCTTCTTCCACACCTGGAATATCAATGTAGAACTCAGGTTGCTCGATCACGACTGTCTCTGATGGAATGATTGGTTTGAAATGGATTTGGTCTTCTTGGCTGATTTCATGTGTATCAATGCTGGGTTGATGCCGTTCAACAATGGAGAACTCCACAGGGCTCTGGGGGATTTCCTGTCCTGCCAACAACACCCGAATGGTGTATTTTCCAGAAGTTGGTGCGACAAAGGAGATGGTACCATGCATTGGGTCCTTCTGCACAATTTCAAGCTCCTTTCTGTACTCCTTTTCTCCTACCACAACGGCCTTTACATCAGAGGTAAAGAGGCCTGTGTTGGTAAGGTCCAAAGTCCACTGTAATTTATCTGTGGCTGTGAAGGAGCTGATTGTTTTAAGTCCCCGAACAGGCATGAGTTGGTCAAAGGCGCTACCAACCAGTTTCCTCACAGCTGGTCCACTCACCCTTGCCTCCTTTGGACTGACCACCTTGAAGACAAAAGGAGAGCCTTGCACTGGTCTGTTTCCATCGGTTACATAAACCAGGTATGTTCCAGGACAGGATGGTGTGAGAACAATATTATATGTTTTGTCTATGTTCTGGTGGAATTTTGCTGTGCACTTTCCAGGCCCTTGGATTTTGTAATTTAGTCTTGACTTCTCTTGCAATTGCTCTTTGATCACCATTTCGATGGTGTTGTCTTGTAGGGAAAATTGCTTATACTCTTGAACTATGTCACATTGTTGCTTAGTAACAGTGATGGGAAATGGGCTACCAATGATTGGTTTCTCTCCTTTTGTGATAAAGGCATAGTGTATACCAGGCTCACGAGGGATGAACTGTAGTTTGGATGTGCGACCCTCCTTCTGAATGCTGCATGACACTGCATTTCCATTCGGTTCTTTTACCCAGTATGCCAGGGAGTCTTCTTCCTCTTCACCTGCTGTATCTATCAGTAATTGGGGCATGTGCACTTCATCTTCATGTGGTGTGCGTTCGTCACCTATCTTTGGCAGCTCAGGGATGTCCGGTTGAAACAGGGTAAAGGTGACTGGACTCTGTGGTACTGCTTCCCCACCTGCTGTCACCTGAAGCTTGTACGGACCATGCTTTGATGGAGACATTTGTATTGTGACTTTTGTAGGATCCTTCTGTATGATGTCAAGTTCCTTTTGATTGTCATCTGATCCAGTGATAATAGCCTTCAGATCTGTGACGATGAAGCCGGATTTCTTCAGGTCCACATTCCACTCAAGCAGCTCAGCAAATCCTACTTGTTGTGAAGTTATCCCAGGTCCATTGAGCTTCACGTGTTTTGGGTTGCACACTTTCACAGTAAATGGAGATCCATGGACAGCTTTGTCTCCACGGGTGACGTGAACAATATAGGTTCCAGCTGTTGATGGGTTGAGAAACACTGTATGTGTGTTGTCAGCATTTTTGGTCATCTTAACGTTTACATTTTTGGGGCCCACAATACGAACTTTCAGTTTGCCTTTCATATTCCGGGTTTCACTGACTTTCCACTCTATGGTCTTTCCCAAGTTCACCTGGATAGTTTCTGCTGCTTCATCTGAGGAGCTCACTGGTGGCTCTGTGATGTCAATAGGTACTCTGATGTGGGCATAATAAGTTCCTGTTGTGTGCGGAATGAATGACATTCTGTACCCTTTCCCTTGCTTGTCCACAGCACACAGCAGTGATTTTCCATTTGGAGCTTCCACCCAGGCCTCTACATCATGCACACTGGATGGAGCTTCCAGATATATCAGTGGGAAGGTGGTCATGGATGTTTGAGACAGAGTATCAGAGCTCTCATCGCCATCCTCATCATTATAATCATCATCATCTCCTAAAAGAATGGCTGCCTTTGTTTCTCCATCAGGTGTAAGTGGTTCCTGCACCTGGTCTATGGCCATTTCCACTGCCCTTGAGGCCATCAAAGCTGGACCAAGAACTGATGTAAGTGGCATGGTTGTGGCATTGTTCACTGCAGGTGCAACGTTGACTGAAAATGGGCTCCCAGGAACAGCTACTCTGCTGAAGTAGACTTCCACCCGGTACAGACCTTCTGCAGCAGGCACATAGGAGTACACGTATGTGTTTGCTCCGCCCGAAGATGCTGTCACCTCGACGGGGCCGCTGGGTCCAGTGCAGAGGATAACCAATTTACCAGGGCCAGCCCCATCAATATTGATGGTGAACATGGCACTGGACATGCCTACATTGAGCCCTTCACTCTGCACACCAGGTCCGTACACTTTTACACTGGAGGGGTTTCCTGTTGGCTTTAGGGGTGCTCCCTTCTTAAGCTTTGCCTTGGTGAACTGGGACAGGTAGGCCATCATGCTGAGCTCGTCTACATTGGGGTTCACCATGTCTTCTGGAAGTAGTACCTGTGGTTAGGGAGGAGGGATGGCAATTGTAAAATTTTCTTGTAGATAAAAACCACAATACGAAATTATTCATGTGGATGTATCAGAAAGGTTTTGCAGTAAAATGTGTACAGGTAAGGTGTACAGCCCTCTGTAGAATAATGATATTCATTGAAATCATTCCCGACAAATCATGCAAATTTTATAGGACTTGTGTGGTAAAAAAAAAAAAACGCAAGAATGCCATGCATACAAGTGCATAATAAACAAGTAAATAAAAACATTCTCTAACGAGAAAGTTGGTGGGCATATAGGATTGACAATGTTGGTGTAAAAAGCACGGAAACAAGTGTGACAGAAATGTTACTGGAAAATTGAAATAGGCCTATATTTAGCCCATTTTCTCAGGCGTGCGCTGCCTAAATGTGACTGGGCTAAATATAGGCCTATTTCAACTTTCCAGTAACATTTCTGTCACACTTGTTTCCGTGCTTTTTACACCAACATTGTCAATCCTATATGCCCCCCAACTTTCTCGTTAGAGAATGTTTTTATTTACTTGTTTCATAAGTTTTTTTTTCTTTTTTATTTTTTTATTAAGAACTTGCTAGAACTTGCTAGATGGCCATAGAACTTGCAACAAAATAGGGTATTTCTCGCTGTAGTTTCTTTCTAGATGTGATATGTGTCCAAATGACATGCTAGGATAACGTGCCGGTAAATTCTGAAGAGATTGGTACTATTGTCGTTCTTTAAAACCGTTCGTAGCTCGAGTTATACCTTCCTAAGGAAGACGACGACGACGAACAATTTTTTTGGGAATGGGCACGAGAAGCAGGTTCTTTGTTTGTCTGGAAGCGCATAGTTTAATGACATGAAACTAGCATGAAAACGTAGATCTTGGTGTTGTCGTTCGATTGCTGCAACGAGATAAGTGATCCGTTTCTCCGTTGTCCCTCCCGACGCGATTTAAAAATTTTTAATGACATTCATCATTCCTCAATCAATCCTATATTGAACCTGCTGACGCAGGTTCAGATAATGTTTCATCTCAGAACACACTGTTGTTTAAGCTTTTGAGGTCTAACTCCTTCAATATGCCTAACCAAACATCTCTGCTTTGGGGCAGGGCACAAGAAATAGCTAACACACTTTTTTTTTTGTTTCCTACCATCTGCAGCACCACTTTGGGGAGTGCATTGCGTAACGATATACCACACATTCTGCAGTGTCCACTATCGCAGTGCACTAGCTCATGGACAGTTCCATTTTCTTCCTCTTCATCACATGGTATCACTTTTGAGCAAGCAGCTTCTCTCTCTTCTTCTATCCATCAACATCTGATGACAAAGTTGCAAACGAAATTGTGCCATGCTCAATGAATGGGCAGGCTTAAACTTGTTCCAGAGGAGGAATGCATTGACTTCTGACATTCCAAACAATATTTCATAGTCACGAACCCACCAACTGTGTGTCTTCAAATGATGTGGCTCCTTGTCGTTTGGAATTGTGTTTGGCAATGGTGTTGAAACTGAAACCTTCACTACTTGCATATTCGCTGTTTGTGCCTCCAGTGTTTGCGTCATAACTATTTGCGCCTCCACCGTTATAATTAGTGCCTCAACTATTTGCACCACCACTGTTTACCCCACCACTATTCGTGCTCAAGCCTCCACTATTCTCACCGCTGCTATTCGAGCTGGCGCCTCCACTGTTCACACATCCTCTTGCTCTGTGTACACCTTCTTTATCCGTATGTTTTCCTCTTCCATCCATAATAATAAGCAACAAAGTTTCCCAGTTTTTTAAAAGTGGTTTATTTGCAATCAAATAATTTGTGCTGTCATTGAATATCAATTAATTATCTGTCAATGATGTGAATTTTAAATGATTACTTACAAAGATAAGGTAGTTTGTTTGTGCTCCTGTACACAAATTACCCAATATGTGTACAAGTGTACAGATGGATGCAAATAGACAATAGAGGGTTCTCACCGTGACGTCACAGTCGCCATCTTGACAGAGCATGCAATATAAGAAAACGGTAGCCATCTTGAAAGAGAACTACGGCAATGCACGGGTCACCATAATCACGTACCATTTCTGAGAACCCTCTATATGTTGTAAGGCATATCAATTAATTAACTATAGTCAAAACATCATATCCTTGCCGCGAACATTGTAGTACCGCCATCATAAATGTAATCAGGTCAATTACCAACTAAGAATGGCTTTCGTTGGCATTATTAGGTTGAGTTATAGCTATCGTGGTAATATGTTCTGCAGGACCGGCCGGGTGAAGAAATCGATATAGCAACCTCAGTTCGTGTTTGAGATCGTTGCCCCGAAAAGGGAGCCTAAGAAGAAGCATAAAAAGCGACGCGTGCAATAGAAATCAGTCTACACGAATCCGTTTAATAATGGACAGACTATGTTGTAGAGGACCTAGGTATATCTTAGATCGAAATGAAATCATTTAGAACTTGAAAAAAAAATACGTTCGGTCTCTTTTCGCAGCATGCAACGATCCCACAGGTGTGCAGAATCAACAAACAGCTCAATTAGATACCACATCAAACTATCACTATAATTAATGAAAATGTTTACGGGACTGAGCAATAACATAACATGTTTTGTTGTAGAATATTGTGAATAGCGAAATTATTCAAAATCATCACTCGCATTAAGCGTTGAAATTAATGAATGCACTACATCAGTGCACTTTCTGAACTGTTAAATAGCACTGTCTTTCGCATTTTCTGCTGCGAACCGGATCATGCCAGATATCGCTAACGATATGGGATTGAACGTTATTGACATATCCAATGAACAAACACAAACCTGCGTTGGAACAATCGCGATCCCTTGAAGTCATGAAGTGAGTAGCCCATTGCATGATGACAATATATTAATAATCGTCAGTTTTGTTAACGCCTAAAATTCAAGCAGGCAACATGCATAGCTATAGTTTGCGATGCAACCTTTCATATCAATTGGTAAAGCTAATGCATCGAGGAGAAATGTACTGTAGTGATGCCGCGCACTAATTGTTATTTTTATTATTTTTATTTGTGATATTATCAATGAGGTAATGTTTAGAAGTACCAATTCGGTGCCGTGCTGATTTTTGTCGCTGCGTTGTACAGAGTAATCGAAAGTTCGAAAGTCCCCCCTTTAAAAATACTTTTAGCACCATGAGTATATGTTCTAAGGCCTGTGGGTGATCTCCGCAAAGGTGTGCTCTAGATACACTCCAAATGGAAAGAAACACAGCAGCGTTGGTGGCTGATTCCAGGTACAACCTTCTACAAGTACTCCCACCATTATCGCCTATACAAAGGAAGTCTGAACTAAAAATTCAACCCAAATGCTTCACTATTTAAAAATCTGTGTTCACTGTTTTCATAGCATGCAATGCGGCGATTTAAACCACCCTTACAACGCCAGGATTTAAGCGCTCACATATTGGCTTTTACCTGGAATACTTTAAGCCAGTCTTCGGCCAGCTTCATAGCCAGTGTAGCATTTTGGAGGGCGTTCGTGGGAACCATCTCGTCACATTCTGGGCACAAACCGCGGGCAATGGAGTCCACTAGCGTCGCAATAAGGATGCCGTCATTCCAGTCGGTTGTAAAGTTCTTGAGCTGTCTGCCAGGGAATTTCAGAGAACTCTGTGGAAATAAAATGGTCAGTAAGCTACTGCATGATAAAAGTAAGTGAATCAGTCGCAAGCAGAGAGTGATATATAATATCGTAAACCAACGTGCTTGTGGCCTCCCCCTATCGGCGTGTTTTGCAGCTCAAAACTTATGACGACCTTGGTAGAACAAATAGTTTGGTTTCACGGTAGGTACGCAACATCATACCTAGCCTGTGCCGTACATTCGAACGGAACAAGAACATGCCCTTAAAATAGAATACCCAACTACTAGTACATTTATAACTACAACTCTTATAGCGGCACAATATCAAGGGTATACCTACAAAGGCTAACGCGCGTTCGTTTTGAATAGTAGGAACGAAACCGTAGGTTATAAAAGGTAGCGAACATGTAGCAGGACTGGGTCGAGGAGGGGTCAATTGACCAGTTATTGGTCCCCAACAGTCTAGTGGGGCATTTGATTTAATAAATGTCAAATCCCCCATACGTCCCGGAGGGGGGGGGAGTCGCAGTTACCATTGACAGGTGCATTATTGTGATGCATGTTGTGTACACACTGGCGGACGGAGTGGGGGTTGCAACCGCCCCCCTCCCCCCCCCCCCCCCCCCCCCCCTTCATTACATCTGGCTCCGTCACTGGTACAGTATAGTTGAGACTGACGCTTACAGTTGAGAGTTTGCTAGTGTCAAACATATAATCATCTAATCAAATAGTAGGGAGGGAGGGCTCTTCTCGGCCTCATTTTAGACAACCTTAAAAAACGCTTCAAATCAATTATTGATTCACAATTGTAAAATCAAACGCACGTGATTTTAAAAACTTTGAAGCCATGAGTTGATTTGACAGTCGATTTAAAATCCGTTGTAAAATCGATCTTTGGTTTGACGCGTTTTTTCGCTGCGGGCCGAAATGCACTTGTGCTTCGACCAACGACTCTATAACATCAAGTGCCACAGTAAAAAAAAAACGCAATTATTGATTTTCAATTGATTTGTCACTTTCTGGTACAAAATGTTTACATACCTGGTACAAACTGTTAACAATATGTACCAGAATGTAAGTGACAAATCAATAGAAAATCAAGAATTGATTCGACGCGTCTTTTTTTTTTTTGCTGTGTGGGGGAGAGGAAACGAATTGGGCGTAGCCCGAAACGCGAAGATCGGGCTACGCCCAACTAGGAGGAAACTGCACAACTGCCCTGCTTAATACTTATAAACACGATGCCTTGAATGTACCCCGACCGGCGTACCGCCAGAAAGATGAGCAGGCTGTCTTTCATCGTGGCAGACTCCATTCCGCTGGATATGGCAAGGCCAGATGAGATTTGGTAGTGTGCGATGAGCGTCCATATCAAGTCCAACGTTTTTTCAATGTTTCCTTCGGCGATGTCTCCACTCGCTGAGAAGGGAATAAATCACAGAACTATTATAACAATAATTCGATATTGTATCGATTAGAGTAAAATTTACCAACGTCAACCTGGCGTATCTTGTGATTAATGAATTGGAGGGCCGTGTCTATGTTTTCCACATACTGGGCCTTATATTTTGGCTTTATGTTGACCTGTACAAAAGTCTTCTTTGCCAAAATCTCCAACAGGGCGAGTAGCTTCGTTCCGTCGCGCAGATCAACACCTAGGTCTTCAACTTTCTGGTGCTGCTTACCAAGCTGAGCGTTGCACCAGCGCGCGAAGGTCTGCACTCGAATACTCTTCGCCTCTTCCTCTCTCCTGTACACATTTTCAAATATATTATGGAGCATGCGCGCCAAACTGGTTTCTAACTTACTTTTGACGCAGAGTATTATCCATCCTTAAACTTTGCTGACCACTCGAACTGTTAATGTGTCGAAATTAATTCTCTGTATTGCCTGACTACAGAGAATTACTGACTTGAACTCGAATAGTAAGTAAGCTTGTGAAAGCACTCGGTTTGAATGACTGTATGAAAATTTGAGAGTTAATTTGAATATACAAAAAGCACAAAAAAGACAAGCATGAATGTCTGCATAAGTGCTGGTAATCGAACGTTATATACCATAATTCCCGCCCCCCGAAACGCCAGTAACGATGGTTTCAAGTGCGTCACGTAAAGATATTTACATTTTCCTCTGAATGATCTGCCGGAATTACACATGCATGTTTCTCAAATATATGGGATCGAGGCACCTAGCTAGCGCAATTTTTTTTTCAAGTTTTCAAATTATTTCATATTCAAAGAGACACCTATGTCCTCTACAACTTCTTTCTTACGCACCGGAAATTAGTCTGCCATCATGGAGTTACAGTACTGAATTTTTAGTTTCACGTACATTTTAATTGCACTCACTCCTTCCTGGAATATGCACTAGGTCCATTTTCGCTGCCTCGACCCTATATAATATTATGCATGTATATGGGACAGTTCACGCAAAAATGTCGTCTCGCTATATATAATAAAAAAGATATTAAAATGCTCTTACATAGGAGAGTCCCATCACTATTGATTCGTTAATTTTTAGTATATCCGTTGCGAAGATATCGCTACGCACATTTTCCCGCTTGATTTCCGCCAAAAAGTTAGGCAAACCGTGTCCCATTAAACGTCTGGGAGGCTAAATGATTGGTATGAATTGAGCGGGAAAATGTGCACGTACTTTGCGCAGCTATATCTTCGCAACCGATAGATAACGAATATGACAAAATCAAAAGCAACAGAACTCTTCTATGTAAGAGCATTTTAATATCTTTATATATAGCGAGACGACATTGTATACACAGTACATAAAAGACAAGGATTTAGTGAAACTTTTTTGTTTGATGACCTGTAAATATATCCTTCGCGATAGCCCTGATTGAGACCTACACTTTGATGTAACAATTACATCACGTGATACTCCTAATTAAAACTTTTTGCGGTGATGATGCCAAAGCATTTATTGTTCGTGGTTATACCAATATGAAGGTCAGTACAACTAGCGTACAGACGTATTAAAATTCTTCTCTGATCGGAAGATAAAGCCTTCTCATGGCCGCCATTTTGTTCGATTTGTTACGATTATTTTGCATGGCGAAGCTATTAGCAACTACGTCTAACGGTCGAATTGTGCGTAAGTGACCGATAGATAGTAAATATTGTTCCGCTTCATCACCGCGTTTTCTATTATTCCTTATTAACTTCACTTTAGCGCGCGCCGTACGTTGATATGGTAACAAAATCAAAATAGCTTGCGCATGGCGGGAATTTCCCGCTGCTGTGTATATACGAACGCGAAGTGAACGAAAACGGTTTGAAAGCTACTCCACATTGATTTGGAGCCTTTACTTGTCCTCTATTCAGAATCCAGCGGACGTTACAATTGTCCAGGTGCATTATGCTATGCATTTAATTGCCCATCTGCCGCTATGAGGGTTGATGGGTATGTTTAGTGAGTGGGAAGTTGTGGGGTTAATGTACTCTGCCGCTATGAGGATGGTCAGTGAGTGAGAAGCTTTGGGATTAATGGACTCTGCCACTATAAAGGTCCATGGGTGTGGTTAGTGAGTGAGAAGTTGTGGGGTTAATGAACTCTGCTTCTAAAGGGGTTTGGTCAGTGAATGAAAATGGCTTGGCTGGATATCCTCGAAGGTATTTTGAAGTCCTGCACCAATTCATTGCCTTACACTAGCCTCACTTGAACCCTGTTTTGTAGATTCCAGGAACCCTCTGCACAAGTCTTCTGCAGTCTTCACAAGTGTCATCCTGTGAGAAATGCTTTGGCAAATGTCACTTGGAGCTTATGGTAGGTATTAGCACATTCAGGACAATTACTGCTTTGTCATGTGACCCATTTTGATACATTAGGTCTTAAGATCCATTTTTTAGACCACTTTCTATTAAAGCATTGAATGACAGTTTACAGTGCTTGTTAAGTTGGCTCATGTGTTGTCCTTTTTCAACAGAATAGTGCGTTGATGCAGCAAAATAAGGAAAAACAGACTGGAACCTGTTTGCTCTCTTCATTTTCCTCCTGCACACTTTCTTTCCTACCGTATCTGTAGTTTCAGAAAGCTCTCAAACTGTCAACAAACAACTTATGTGTTGTTTATGAATGAGGAAAAACAGGCTGTAACCTGTTTGCTCTCTTCAATAGGTCTACTTTCCTCCTGCACACCTTCTTTTCTACCGTGTCTGTAGTTTCAGACTGCCATCAACAAGCAACTTATTCACTGTGGCGACATTTCACTCACTGACCACCCTCTACATTAACCCCACAACTTCTCACTCAATAACCAGCAGAGTCCATTAACCCCACGGCATCTCACTCACTGACCACCCTCATAACGTCAGGGTCTATTAACCCCACTGCTCACTTACTGACCATACCCATGGACCCTAAAAGCGGCGGAGTCCATTAACCTATAACTTCGCACTAACCAAACACCCATGGACCCTCACAATTGTGACTAAAACAGACCTCCCTCCCTCAAGTATACAATGATTCTATCGTGTACGCATGAAGTATCACGTGCATTTACGAAAGATGAATTTAATTATACCCAGGCCTTATGTTGTGGTGTATGAAACAGCTCAGGGTATGCTTTTAATAATGTTACTTCATAAAATGTTGACAATAAAAAGGGTTAAGCTTACTAATTTGACAAACGCAATAGTAAGATTTTACAATAATATGCTATCATACATACTCAGTAAAGAAAGGCCTTACGCTTATGTTATACTCTAAAACCCCTAAATTATTAGTGTATTCTTGCATTATTAAGGGTGTACAAGCTTCTTTTGGGAACTGATTGCAGGTTCTGCTTGTTCTACTCCTAGCAGGCCTTCCGTAAGCATCTGTTGAAATTAATTAGGTGGGTTATGTTTGGTGAGAGGATGACGCAGGAAGAGCATCCTGCTCTTTTCCACACCAGTGGGCATGATGACATGCAGAGATTGGCAATACTGTTGTGGGCTATCTCCCGGCTGTGTCGTCAAGTATAACTGAATGGTAACCAAGAGGATTCAAAGTAACATATAAAGGACAGCAAGAGTATATGGTCATGAAACCAACACAACTCCTATTGTAAGCCCTGACTAAAATTATGTACAGATAAAATTCCTGTTGCTACTTATAAAACACACTGAGAACTGTATTCGCTGGATACATATTACACATTGTATGCAAAGTGAGAATTTTTCATGTTTGCCTTTTCAGCATGGCCTGAACTGTAAAACAAAAAGAATTTTGGAGATTATAATATCATGCTATAACATTTCTTAGCTATATAGACATGCGAATGTGTTTTTGTCCCTTGCAGGTTAAGAAACATCTCCCCAGCAGGACATGCTTTACTACTGAGCGTTGCAGTCAGAAGTAGTCCATAGCTGCATCATGGTCATGTCCATTTGACCTCAAACCATGACTCGATGGCAATCTCATAGTTTCACTGACAGCAGTCACTTCGTCAAAGTAGCCCTTCAGTTTGGCATCAAATATCCCATACAACTACGAAGGAAGAAGTGACCATACAAGACAAAATGTATTCAACACACATTGACCAAGGGCATAATTGAGGGGCGCAGTTGTAGAAAGAATATGTTGTTGGCCTTAACCATTATGGTCAATCAGCCGTTATGCCCATTGCCTACACACCTTTGGTTCTATCCATCATACAGGGATACACACTCCCTTTCTAGTACAGACAAGGATCTTACTGTTGGCAACTTTGACCGTGCGTCTTGCAATGCTTGCAAGAGGACATCAAAGGTGTTGTGAGGCAGCCAAACAGGTGAGTTTGTGGCATGAAGTGTGTCCTGGGAGAAAGGTAATTATTATTTAAAAAATTGTTGCTACATCCACCATCTCACAATTAACACAACACTTACTTAGCCACCATAATAAAAAATACACCCTGAAAATGATACCTCTTGACATGAGTACCCACCGTTACACCAAAAAATGGCGCCCTTCCATCCACTAGCACTGCATCAATGTACTCCATTGCCAAGGCTGTTGCAGGCTCAAGAAGGTCAAAGGTGATGTACAACCGAAGCAGTTCCGCTGGGTTTGTCCGCTTTTTAAAAGGAGGAAGGTGGAATTGATTAAGCTGAAACGCCATAGCATCAGTGAAATGTCCTTATTTCCCACTCATAGGCAGATGCGCCTACATGTTAAATGTCTTTAACCAAGCTAAGTCAGGGAAGTAAACTTTGTTGGCATGGCAACACAACAAATACTATGAAATCACTTACAAGTGCATGCCTAATACATGAATACAATGGCAGGTAATGACATTGATGTACCCTCTCAGATATACAATGTAGACCCCCCCCCCCCCCCCCCTGCAATATTTGGGACCTAATCAAATATATTTCTAAGGAACCAGTTGTAGAAGGGATGCCTGTATTGCCTAATACATGAATATAATGGCAAGTAATGACAATCATGTACCCTCTCCCCTGAGTAGAACTCCCCCCCCCTCGCGCAATATTTGTTGAGAGATGACCTAATCAAATATATTTCCAAGGAACCAGTTGTAGAATGGATGCCTGCATATTGTCCACCCACACAAAAACATAAGCACACGTACAAAATTTAACATTACATCTGGACAATGGCTACCACAAGCACATAAACAACACCAGGTCTGCTTTGCGCCTTACTTAGTAGCACAGTTAACCTGCATCATATAGGGTTGATTGAGGACTGATGAACATCATCAAGAAAACTTCACTTGCGTTCTAGACAGACTGATTGCTTATGTCTTTGAGCAACATTAATGTCTATTGTCGTGAATGCCTACCCTGGGGGTACAATTGGACACCCGGGTGGACAGCAAAAAAAGTTTTTGCCGTTCGGTCATGGAAGGGACCTAGTTGCATTTAACGGTACTGGCTTATAGAACAAGTCTTTTTAGGATCGGGCCGAGATAAGTAAGGCTTAAATCCTTTTGATACCCATAAAACAAGCCGTGCTAGCAGACCTATCCATTATGCCCGTGTGGTACATTGTACGATCTACGGAAGGCGTTTTTTTGCTATCGTTTGGGCAGTTCAACAGCAAGTAGCTGCTTTGCTTACATTCCTTACTTTCAAAAAAATCATACATACTTTTAGGTATACATGTACCTCCTAATGTCCACAGATGTATTTCAATGATGCATATTTATGGACCTACTACTGAGCACATATTACCAGCATGGCCTAGCCCTAAAAATTACTTCTGTGTAGCTTTGTTCTTGAACAACCTCAATCGTACCGTTGGCCAAGCTTATAGCCTCTGTAGGACACAACAGTTATAATTGCGCATGTGCTACAGCCTACTCAACCTAGTTCACGCTCCCTTAAAAAAAAAAAAAAAAAGACGACAGAGCTAGCTGGAAGCTCTGTCGCCTTTGGTGACACACTCTAGTTAAGCAAAGCAGCTACTTGCTGTTGAACTGTCCAAACGATAGCAAAAAACGCCTTCCGTAGCTCATACAATGTACCACACGGGCATAATGGATAGGTCTGCTAGCACGGCTCGTTTTACGGGTATCAAAAGGATTTAAGCCTTACTTATCTCGGCCCGATACTAAAAAGAATAGTTCTATAAGCAAGTACCGTTAAATGCAACTAGGTCCCTTCCATGACCGAACTGCAAAAATTTTTTTTTGCTGTCCACCCGGGTGTCCAATTGTATCCCCGGGTGGACACTCAGGACAATAGACATTAAAAGCAACATTTTGACGTTAGTTCCATGTCACAAAACCTCGTGCTTAAGAGAATTTATACTTTCTCGTGCCCAGTCCCAAAATTCATCGTCGACTTGGTTCTGTCATGCATAACTTGAACTAGGGGAACAGTTTTGAAGAACGACAATATTGCCAATAGTATTATCGATGGTAGGCAATTAGCTGAGCATTAAATCACAATCATATCAAATGCTCAGCAAATTGCAGTATACACTCATTTGTGGTGCAATTTAATTCACCTAGGCCTACACTTTTCCACAAGCACAAAATCCATAATGGTGGTTCTTTTTTCCAAAGGGACAAACAGTGTTACACATGCAGACATCCACAATACTGGGTACCTTGTAGGTGTCCACCAGCCATTGGGGTAATGGAGTTGTCAAGGAATTGTCAGCATCTCCCTGGGCCATCAGAGGGTGGCCCAGCAGCAGTAGCTTCCTAGCCACACACTTTTGCAGCTGGTAGTTGTGGCGAGGGTCATGTATCTCGAGGTAGTTCTTCAAAAGAGCCCACGCTTGGTCTGCAAGTCTAGGACAAAGTGAGGTGGTTAGAAAGGAGTGGCAGGGGTAGTAATATGGTGGGAGAGAGAGAGAGAGAGAGAGAGAGAGAGAGAGAGAGAGAGAGAGAGAGAGAGAGAGAGAGAGAGAGAGAGAGAGAGAGAGAGAGAGAGAAGCATTTGAAGGTAATAATGGTAAGATAATGGTAAGTGAGGGGGATATAGTGGTACATGTAATGTGGTGATGGCTCTAAGTAATATGGAGTTGGGGGTAATGCAAAGTATGGCAGCCATAACAAAAGTTGTAAAATGTAGCTACATTAGAAATGCTTGCACATACGTGGTTTCCCTGGCATATGTAATGTTGGAAGTGTTGTTCAGACCCAGCCAGTCCCAAGAGGTGACATCTGAATCTCCCTTCCTTTAAAAATAAATGAAGTATCACCAGTTGGTTAATAATCAATGGTAAAAAGTGCAATGTCCATACTTACGTTTTTAAACGTGTAACTTTGAACACAATTGGTAACTTATATACATGCAATATTGATATCAATTATAGTGGAAAGCTATGGAAATAATATTACTATCAATATGTATAGATTCTGTTAATAAGCAACTCGCTCATTAAAAACAAAATGCTGAAGTCTAAAAATGTGACATCATTTAGCACTGGTAGGGATTGTAACCTCCCCAATTTTTATTTTCCCTTGAATACTTTCAATAAGCTACTTGATTTTTCAGGTTATTTACAAACAGTGGTTACAGTAGGGACTTCTTAGTTTGATAACAGTGCCACTGAACATGTAGCAAAAAATAAGTATGGTGGGTACAACCACATCAACTCACTCAAAATTATGCAAGACCCTCTCAAATTTAGTTCCTTTTTCTACCAGTTATTAACCTATATATATGTTTATTGCGTCCCCAGGCCAATCCAGTTTTAGACTGCATTCATTTGTAACTTTGACCTTTTGTAACAACAATGCATAAAGTGGTGTGTGTGTGTGTGTGTGTGAGTTCCTGCCAATAACTACTGTAAATTGTAATGAATAGTTTTTTTTTTAACACCGGTTCCGTGTAAATCGAAGGTATTTTTTGTCTAACGTGGTTTTTAGAAAAATTAGTCGGAAAACGTTGCATACGTAGTAAAATACATATTCGGATAGCCCAACTCTTTTTACGACGGCTGGTTCTATTCCTAGCTCCATATCATGAACGGTAACGTACTTGTATTAATTTAAAGTTACGCGGTCGTCCGTTTTTCGATGTCCGAATGCTAAGAAGTACACTTTTTTCTGGAGTAGTTCTAAACAAATTTTAAGCTGTCATTAGATTCTTTTAGGTACCCAATAGAATACATATCAGTTAAAATGTTCACAACCTACATGGTTCTCGCAAACCAGTTCAGTTTGCTACTCTTTATCTCGTGCCCAGACTCGATTCAATCATCACAAATTATAATAATTATAATTTGTCACATCATCCATAGCTAGCTCGAATATGTCTCTCGCGTGTTCTTCGAAGCACAAAAAGCCGGTTTGCGATAAGTGCACTGCAGGAACAAACTGCACGAAATGCTGCATGTGCCAACCCCGTTCGCGCGGTCGCGGTCGACCGAGAAAGGAGGATAGCGTTTCATCCGATTGTGAATCTGTTCAAACCCCTCTTCGGTCTAACCCAGAACGCCGAGCTCGGATCCATCCCGATGCACTAGCGCCTGCAAGTGCTGCCGATGATGTGACGCCTTCTACGACCACGTTCGTATCAGACGATCACTCGCAGCATGTGTCTGGATCGCAAGCGCAGATTTTGAAGGTATTGGAGGTAATGAATTGTGAGGACGGATACGAAAGCAGCGTGCGAAGGCTTCCTAACATTGATGTCCGTCGTCGTGTGCAGCATGAAAATGATCTTGGTGCTGCTACCATCCAACGCATTGATATTGTGTTTCGTAAAGGCATCAAGGCCTGGGCACGCATGCTGCTGCCACATATGAAAGCGATAGATGGCATCAGTTACAAGAATTCATTCAGCATTACATCGCTTCTAGCCCCCATGGCAGAGACCACCCAGGATGAGGAGGGCAGTGAAGTGCATCTCTCATCTGTTCCTTCTGCCTCCATCCCTACCCAAGTGCTTGATACCATACCTGACACCATCAGAGATATGCTGAAGTGTAAAAAGCCTTATACCTCCATTGATGCAAGGACACTTCTTGTCACTCTGGCTGATGTGCCCCAGGCTTACATTGCATCATTGCTCACCATCAGCAACAAATATGCAGGATCTTTACATTTCCAAGCCAAGGTGGACAAGCTATACATAACAAAAGGTGTTACACTTCAAGAATACAGGCACTCCCGTTCTCGTGTCACTAGTGCTATGGTCAACCTTGCAGTGGAATTCATTTATGATGATGACAACATCAGTCGCCTTGCCTGGGAAGCTAAAAAACGCGCTCCAAACAGGGATCTTAGGTGGAAAGGCCTAGCAAACATGTTTGCAATGAGATCCCTAGTTTTAAAACATGACGTCGCAACCATGTACAGGCACTATGTTGATAAACAGAGGTCTGTGATGCCAGGTATGCCACCTATAGGGAAGACTCTCTTTTACACCATTGCGAACAACATCACAGGTGGTGGAAAGTTGCAAGAGGCGCGGGCAGGGGTGGACTACCTGAAAGTCAATTTTCACTCTGAAAATTTTACCATCATCGACAAGGTCATTGATGTTCTAGCACCCCTGTCTGATATTGACCACACCCTGCGGGATGAGTTGCTCTGCCTCCGTTCTGACGTGTTTACATTCCTCAGCTACGGCTTTGCAGTACATGTGAAGAGTGGAGTGCAGGCATCCGACGACACTGTAGTGCAAAGCCGTGAGCCCCAAGAGCATGAAGCACACCAGTTTGCTGAATATAAAAAGCTGGGGGAGCTTCTTTCACAACCAGATTTGTTTGATGAGCCAGCTACACAGGAATCCTTTATCTTTCAGGTGCATAATCAGCTCAATATGTGTGCAAGTATTGGGGGATTTGTGGCAGAGCTGGGTGTGAACAATGGCTGTGCATCTACTCACTCACCCGCATATGCACTAGACTTGGTGCCTGACAGGAGACCAAATATGAACCCCAAGCTTGCAGGCCACATGGACTGCAGTGCTTGTAGGGGAACATTCTTGTTCTACGACAGGTTGAGACGTGTGGCTTTATCCAAACTGGATCAGGACCCCACAAGGCTGGCAGAGATAGCTGATATGCTGTTGTCAATCCACCAGTGTGAGCGTCGCACATTCAGGTACATGGCCCATGTGATGCTAGCTGCCCAACAGTCCCACAAGATGAAGCAGGTCATCGCTGAAATGGACTCCAGCACAGCATATGCTGTCTTTGACTTCAAGCAGAAGTTCCTGGCCAAGGGTTTCCGGGAAGGTGGTGACTCATACTATGGGAAAAAAGGTATGCTATGGTTTGGAGTGGGTGTATACATCAAGCCAGACTCTCAAAGTGCCAGCTACAGTGAGTCTCCTGACAAACTCCATGTGGAAATGGATTTCACTGCTGATGTAATCCGTTTACAGCAAGAAGCAGAGATGGCAGAGAGTGTTTGTGATAGGCAAGACAAACATGTGGGTGAGCAAGAGGATGAGGATGTACAGCATAAAGATGTACAGGATGTGGATGCTCTGGGTGAAGACGTACATGATGAAGACGTACATGATGAAGACGTACATGATGAAGACGTACATGATGAAGACGTACATGATGAAGACGTACATGATGAAGACATACATGATGAAGACATACATGATGAAGAAGACGTACATGATGAAGACGTACATGATGAAGATGTACATGATGAAGACGTACATGATGAAGACGTACATGATGAAGACGTACATGATGAAGACATACATGATGAAGAAGACGTACATGATGAAGACGTACATGATGAAGACGTACATGATGAAGACGTACATGATGAAGATGAACATGATGAAGAAGACGTACATGATGAAGACGTACATGATGAAGATGTACATGATGAAGACGTACATGATGAAGACGTACATGATGAAGACGTACATGATGAAGATGAACATGATGCAGCTGCCATTCATTTCATTGATTGCATTGTGCAGGGCGAGCAGAGGGCTGATGGGAACATTGTTCTTTCATGTTTGGAAGCAGCATTTCATGCCTTGAGGCAGCGGTTTCCATATGTTTCCAAAATAATAGTCCAGAGCGACAATGCCAAAAACCTGGCTGGCAAGCAGACTAAGCTGCTCCTGCCATATGTTTGCTCAGCTGCAGGGCTCAAGCTATTGGCCTATTATCATAATGAGGCCCAGAGTGGTAAAGATGTGTGTGACACTCACTTCTCACACCAGCAGACACAAGTTGATACCTACCTGGTGCAGGGAGATGGTGGTAGGAAGGTTTCCACTCCAAAGCAACTTGCAGTGGCTCTAATAACCAACTCTGTAAAAAACACAACTGTGCTACTCGTGAAGCCCGATTTTCATGCTCCGTGTCGTACAGCTGTGATACCGGCAATACATGGCATATCTGGGTTCTATGCAGCTAATTACATTACTACTGATGGTTATCCAGAAGTCCAATTCTTTCACAGTCTTGGTCAGAAAGTGCCATCAGTCACAGTTCCGATTCCTTCATGCCATGCCTGCTCACTGAATACCCCTATGGGTTCAGACGGAGTCAACTTCACTGGTGTTACTGTTCTATTGAACAGTGATTCAAAAGGAACTTGTGTGCAAGCAAACAAGGATAGAAGTCGATACGCGAGGAAACATAAGGGCATGAGTCATCGTGAAGTACAGCGTCTGCAGAAGCGAAGGGATGATGAGGAGGCAATGAATGAGATACAGGCAGCGTACCCACAGTGTGCTAATTGTCTCTACCACTTCAAATCCCAGAAGCTGCTGATGAATCATATGTGTGGTGGAGTGTTCACAGCTAAAGATGTGCTCAGCAAAGCAATGAAGCATGCAGATGAGCTCCTTTCCAGGATGGACTTTACTCTAGAAGGTGCTATTGATCGGGCCTCAAATATGTTCGATAATGCAATAAATTATGCAACATTCGAGCCAAACTTTTATGCTGGTTGGGCCCACACCAGAAAGGACATGCAACCAGAGTTGACTTCCAAGGTAATGACCATTATTCATCAGTGCTGGAAAGCTGGGGAGTGTATTGACCAAGGTAAGGTGAAGATTTCTGTGGATGGTGTGTTTGCCAGGCTGGATGAGCTGCAGTTGCAGAAAGTTATTAGGCTTAGTGAGCTTCCACTTCCAGGGAAGATACGTGCAGTGTACCAGACCATTGGCAGCAAGGCAGAAGCTCCAAGTGCTGTTGGTAAGCGCAGAAGGCCGCAAACGTATGGTGGACCGACTGGAAGGCAGAAGAAGGCCAGAATCACATATGGGGAACTCGATTTTGAGAAAAGCCTATCCAAATGGAAGAAGCCTGAATTGGAGGTTTATCTCACCCACCATAAAATGGCTAAGTCAGGGAACAAGTCAGAACTCCTCAAGCGTGTCTCTGATCACATAGACTCCACTGCAATTGAGCAACAATGAATTTTTATGCTTATGTACATGTAGTTAGTAATTACTTAACTTGCGCAATTGCAAACGAACAATAATTGTTACATTCATTTACCTAAACATTGTAAAATTTAGGTCTGGGGTCGAGGGTGGTTTCCAGCTGCGTTTGGTTCCAGCGCTTCCGTGCAATTAGAGGGTCCAAAATCGTGGAACACTATGTATCTAGCTTAGGTAAGAACCACTGAATAGTATTTTGCCTGTAATAAGGCCCAGGAAAAAAGTGTACTTATTATCGGGAAGGGTCTAACCGTTTAACTTCGAACGAATGGTCAAAAATAGCGAAATGACTTACGAAGCTAGGGATAACACTAAACGTCGTGAAAAGGTTGGGCCATTACGTTAATACCCGTTTGTGAGGCTTACAATTTGTCCGACAATTTTTTCCAAAAAGTGAGTTCGACAAAAATGTGCTAAAATACCTTCGATTTACACGGAACCGGTGTTAAATACGAAACACAAACAAGAATATTATCAATAAACAATGCACATACACAAATAAATGGTTCAGACTAATAAAGTACCAGTGATGCTTGGTTTACACTTTATTGCACGTGTAAACATTTAGCTGTTCTGTTATCATATGCTTGTAGCGCACGAATATATTATTGCGGGGAAAGGCGTGCTCTTAACAAGTGCTGCCAACTAGAAACTAAACAAACAAATTGTGTTTACTCTCTATTCCAGTTAATATCTTTGGAAGTACCAGAGATCCAGGCTCAATTACTGCCAATCACGTTGAATAAAAACCAACGCTACTTTTCATGCACTTCGGAAACAAAAGATATACTTTTTTGAAAAACTAGGTCAAAGTTACGGAACTTATTTCCACCATAACTTTGTTGTTTAGAAACAAGGCTCAAGTTTCAGATATGTACGTGAACAGCAAACGCAGCTCTATCCACTGGTACTTAAATTATTACCATTCGTTATAATTTATGGCCGGCCGCTTATGCATTGTTGTTACAAAAGGTCAAATTTTCTAACGAATGCAGTTCAAAAGTATATTGGCCTGTGGACTTGATAATTTGCACATAAACATATATTAAGTCGGTTAATAACTAGTAGAAAAAGGAACTAAATTTGAGAGGGTCTTGCATAATTTTGAGTGAGCTGATGTGATTGTACCATGGTACACACTTAAATTGGCCCTTCCCCATTCAAGCAATAACGTTAGAATGTTTCAAATATATGGCTGTTTTAGTTGGCCATCTCGTGGTCATTCGGCAAACAAAAATGCATACTTACCTAGGGCTGTAATTATTGCATCAAGTTATCAAAACTGCATGACAATTGCCAGTCTGGGATAAACGAAGTCGCATAGGGGATTTACATAGACGATTAAAGGTTGCTTGAGCACTTAAAAGTAGCGTGTGAACCGTTATAAGTCTGGGGACCAGGCCAATAGTTATGACCAGGACTCAGCTGTACATTGCTTCTATTATAATATTATTACAATGAGATTGCAGCGCCGAATATTGATTAACCCCAAATGGTAACATGGAAACTGAAATTAAGAAAATCCATAAGACAGTTATTCAGAACACAATTTCAGTGAATAGATTTTTGCAAATGCTCGGATAACCTGAATAACCTGTAAAACGTTTACATACTCTCCACTATATCTCATAAATCAAACAGTTGTGTACACACACAACCACACCTGAGGAGCAATTGTATATTGGATCAACATAGCATTTGCCAACACCCCTTCAGATTTTTCCCCCTTCAAATTCACATATATAAAAGATCCTAATGTAACTATGTTATATGCACAATTTCACTTTCAACTTCACTTTGGTTCATGAATAATATTTAGTCAAAGTTTTATTCTTTGGAATCAAGATCATATAGCGCCGACAATAAAGTCTGCGCTAGTAAATACATATAGCATAACATATAACATGAACTGTGTTGATCCAATATACAATTGCTCACAGGTGACTGCAGTATCCACCTCCACAGACACACATGCGCATGTAAGCACGCAAACTTACCTGAATGTAGCAATACACTGGGACAGGTACACACACCTGTAACATAGATATATAGGTTGATGGCACAAAATGCTGTATGCACTGTTACCATACATTGCAAGTATGTAAGTACACAACAAGGCACCAGTAACTGATCTACTTGTACAACAGCTACAAAAGAGAACAAAAAACAAATACACCAGTGCCCTCTGAGAGAAGTATAGAGAACAAGTAATAAACGTCAGCTCTGAACATTACAAACGTGGTGGAAAGTAGCACTAGCTGCGAATCGCAGCAAAATTAAGGATCAAAGAGGCATACATGCATCTCAGATGTAGTTGCAATAGAAGGGGGAGGGAGGGGGGAAGAGGCTTGTAACAACGTAAAATAACACCCCAAGATATTCCAGCCATTCATTGTGTGATTTGGTCTCATCATTAAATTGCTGAAGTCAATGCAGGTCAACTATTATACCAAATCAGTAATTGCTTTCAAAGTTGCTTTGCTGAGAAAAGCAGTTACTGATTCGGTTGTAATAGTTGACCCGCATTGACTTCAACAATTCAATTATGAGACCAAAAGCACACAATGAACGTCTGTAATTTTCCGTTGTTCCAGGATGTTTTCGAGCCCCCCCTTTCATAATCTGGTCACAATACCAAGATCACAGATCATTACTGACATTGCAAATGGAATACTGAAGTAAAAAGGTTTGGTGGAGATGCATTGTACCTTGCAGCCAAAGCTTCGAACACAAGTGTCAAGGGAAGCTTAAAGCACTGGCTGACTTGTATAGCCATGTCAAAGAATCCAGCTTGAATTAACAGCGAGACAACTTCTCCAGCACTTACAAATGGACCTGTGAGTGTGTGTTGTTATAAAATAAAATAACCGTGCAAAAGTGCACGCAATTACCCACCAAAAATTACGTTGCAATAATCTCACCGATTTAACATCATATTACTTTCCTGATGTATCATGACACATATTTTGCATGACACATTGTACTTCTGATGTATCATCTCATCACAGTGGTGAGCTGGTCTGAACCATTTCTAGAGACATTAATATACTGCAACAGATATATATATATACTAAATAACTCCAATCTGTGCAAGTTTTACAGCACTGCCTCGTCTTGTATTCGTTTGTATCTCTCTGTAACAGCCCAATGCTACAAGACACATAATCTCCATGTACATGTATAACCATGAATAAATGAATATGACGTTTCATAAAGGTACTGTTTAGGTATCTAAACAGAGTTTAATGGGCACCAGTAATTCATGTAACCACATCTTATCACCAGAGTTATAATTAGCCTAGCCTCACACCGCGCCTCCCTCACTATTGTACCAATGGTGGCTCGCTTTGTTAGTTGCATGAGTAAAGCGCCCGCCAAATGGGGCGCTGTTGAATCATGTGCGCCGCCTTTGTTGGCAGATTCTAAAGGAGGGCTAACTAATGGGGTATAATAGCATGCATACGACAATACCTGGCACCATTCACCAGACACAGCCCTGACTGTTCACGTTTCATACGCGATGACAGAATCACGCCGCAAGAGTCTTATGCGGCTGACAAAAGAAGTGCTGCGCCTTCGCCTGATGCAGGCCAACCTTGTCGCCACAGGGAACAAGGAGAATATGGTCCAACGTCTCTTGGCTCAGGAAGCCGACGCTCCTGCTCGCAGCGGTGTTAGTTCAGACTTCCTCCCCTGGCGAATCTGATAGCGACGAACTCCAAGGATTAGCGCGCCAACCGAATCGCCGCCGCCAAGTCGTGGCAACCTTTTCCAGCGACGATACTGATGCGGAACGGGATAGCGTGCCGCCCGGTGCCACAGATATGGACGTAGAGGGCGAGCCGTCCCTCGACCCTTGCCGCCGTTTGCCTACGACGGTCTCCACGTCAGATGCCGCCAGCTCTGACGCAGAGAATGGAAGCGAGGCAAACCCTCCACAGCGCCATCAGCATCGCGGTCCGAAGGCACACGGCTCTATCCTCCACCCACACCGCAGCGTGCGTGTGCTTTCACCTGCAGGAGCGGTCAACCGGGACACGACATCCCATACGCGTCGACGCCTCACGGACGTTGCCGCTCCTCACGCACTAGAGCCCCTTTATCGTCAGCAGGCCTCAGGGACTACCAGGGAGCCCCGCCCATCTCACCGCAGGACACCCAACTCCAGAAAAGGGCCATCAGGTCGCCACCAGGTGGACGAGGCGAGACTCTCACATACACGTACGCGGAAGACCTCGCCATTTTCGCGCGAGGTCCCCCTTCTCGTTCCAGAAGCCGCTCCCGCCGACACACTCGGCGGTACAGGGACTCGGACGACTCCAGTGACTCGAGCTCTCCTCCTCCACCTCCCATCACAGGCGCCGACGCCACCGTCACCGAAGATCTCGGAGATCCAGCAGCTTCGAGGAGTTCTCAGATGCGCCCTTCTCCTCCTGCGTGACAGCCCCGGCCAAGTACCACGTCAGGAAGATCAGACGAGGTAAATTTATTAAACTAGACAAATTGTTACCACCTGTACTAGACGAGGCACTCACCACGCAACCGGGGAAGCGCTCGGGGGGAAGTAAAAGGCGTATTGAGGATTTTGCCAGTTGGATGGAGGCGTGGTGCATTTTCATGGCCATAAGGGTGCACGCATTTCCTGAGTCGGGCTTACAGCTGGTTAAGTACCAAACAATAATGTGCCAACTGTTTAGCTCTTACCAGGCAGCTGTGTGCATTAAGTATGACAGCCTATTTAGGCAGGCCGTTGCTAGGGACAAATCCCGCCTCGTCCCATGGGATCAAGTCAAGGAGGACATACTGGTTTGGTGTGCCACCCGCCAGCCCTTTCGTCCCAGGATCAACACCTTCACTCCTGGCAACACGTCCGCACAGCGTTCCAGCACCACCGGAGGCCAACCCACCCAGCCCAGCGAGCACGCCACTCTCTCCTCCATGGGGAAGGAGATATGCAGGCGTTACAATTACGGCACCTGCACCCGCACCAGCTGCACATTTGCCCACAAGTGTTGGATCGCAGGCTGCGGTGGCGACCACCCTGGCAAGGCCTGCACCAAGGCCGCCGCAGGGGCCCCTTGCTGATCTACGCGTCCACACCACCTTACGACACTCAGAATTTGAGCGAGAATTGCGTAATCACCCTGACAAGGCCTGGGTCTCCTGGCTGCTGCATAGCATCTTAAACGGCGTTTCTATTGGTTACAAAGGCCCCCACACCCCTTACACAGCACGTAATCTTTCCTCTGCACTCCAGCATCCCGACGTCATCACTTCCGAGCTTCAGAAGGAGGTAGCGGCAGGCAGAGTACTTGGTCCCTTCGCAGACAGGCCGTTACAAAACCTAAGGACATCTGGGCTTGGTGCTGCGGCAAAGAAACAAGGAAAATGGAGAATGATCCTCCATCTCTCTGCCCCCTATGGAGCCAGTGTCAACAACGGCATCTCCAAGGAGGAATTCTCCCTGCACTACTCCTCTGTGGATGATGCTGTCAAGCTCCTCCATCCCTATGGCAAGGGCGCTATCATGGCCAAGGTAGATCTTAAAGCTGCCTTCAGAATGGTTCCTGTACGTGCTGCAGACTGTGACTTGTTGGGCATGTTCTGGAAGGGGTCGTATTATGTCAACACTTGCCTTCCCTTTGGGCTGCGATCCGCCCCATGCCTATTTAATCACTTTGCCGAGGCGCTGTATTGGATCCTGGTAACGAACCACCAAGTGGAACAATCCATTACCTCGACGACTTTCTCATTGCTGGGGCAGCAGGTCGTGACCGATCTGCAGCCTCCGTTCGGGTTACTCTGTCCGTCTGCGAGCACTTAGGGGTTCCTGTTGCCTTCGATAAACTGGAAGGACCATCCACCCAGATTACATTCCTGGGGATCCTTCTGGATTCTGAGGCTCTCATGCTTTCTCTCCCGCAGGAGAAACTGGCTGAGATCCTACTGCTGGTACAATCCTGGCTTAGTCGGCGCAGGGCGTCAAAACGAGAACTACTGTCCTTCATCGGCAAGCTGTCGTTTGCGGCCAAGGTGGTACCAGCTGGGCATCTATTTCTGCGCCGATTGATCGGACCTATCCACTACTGTGGCTAAACTCCACCACCACATCCGGGTCACCGCAGATGCCAGAGCTGACTTTGCATGGTGGGCACGCTTTCTCCCTTCGTGGAACGGGGTGTCCATGTTCCTCGACCCCAGCTGGACTGATGCTGACACATTGAACCTATTCACCGATGCCTCTGGTACCCTGGGGTTTGGGGCTTACTTCGATGGTTCTTGGTTTAGGGGCTCATGGCTGCCTCACCAAGAGTTGTCCCAGCGCTCCATCCAATGGCAAGAACTGTTTGCCATTGTGGCGGCAGCTCACACCTGGGGTTACAGGCTGGCCGGACGCCGCATCAGGTTCCACTGCGATAACCTGGCAGTCGTGTATGCGTGGAATGGGCAATCCTCGAGGGACACCGCAATCATGAGACTATTACGCGAGCTCTTCTATGTGGCAGCACGTAACAACTTTACCGTCCAATTGGTGCACGTACCGGGCAAGCATAACTCTCTGGCAGATGCTCTATCTAGAGATATGCTTTCATGTTTTTTCACACTTGCTCCACAGGCCGACCCTCTACCAACAGCCGTGCCAGCGGTATTAGCCGATCTCTAGACCGGGACCTTGCGTCTCTAGTCAGAAAGGCATTGGCTGGGTCTACCACTGCCACATACAAGGTTGGGATTCGGCGTTACATCACATTCTGCAGACATCTGGACGTGGCCGCAGTCCCATCCACCAGGCGTCATATAGCCCTGTTCGCGACCCACCTCAGCTCCTACCTCCGGCTATCTACCATCCGGGTTTACTTGGCCGCTGTCTCCTTTCTGCACCAGGCGAGTGGCCACAGGAGCCCTGTGGGTAACAATCCCTTATTGAAGCTAGTCATCAGGGGTATTCGATGTAAGCAAGCACAACTTCCCCTCTCTAAGTCCAGGCTTCCAATCACCCCCAAAATACTCCGGGACCTGATTAAGCAGATCCATTGTGACTCTACCATCACACAGCACGACAAGCTCATGCTACAGGCTGCCTTGTTGCTAGCTTTTTACGGTTTTCTGCGGGTGAGTGAGTTCATTACCCCCGCAGGGTCTACGTCTCGATTCCTGGCCAAGGGCGACGTCAAACTTATGGATCACCAGCTTAAGGTTTTCCTTAGTCACTCCAAAACGGACCAACTGGGAAAGGGTTCCACCATCACTGTGGGGTGTAGTGAAGATGGGTGTTGCCCCGTCAAGGCAATGCGTCGCTACCTGATGGAATGCAGGACACACCCCTCAAAGCCGTTGTTCCATTTCAGACATGGAACCCCTTTAACAGCCAGGAAATTTAGAGCAGTACTTCACTTCCATCTGAAGTCTCTCGGCCTCAAATCACTCCGCTTTAACACTCATAGCTTCAGGATTGGAGCGGCCACAGCTGCTGCAAAGGCTGGCCTTCAGTCCTCCACCCTCAAGGAGCTTGGCCGTTGGCGCAGTGCGGCCTTTCACTCGTATGTACATCACGATCCGGCTCTCTGTTGCTGCTCTGATGGCGAAGGCTGACTGAACTGTTGTTTGCACACACACACATGTCCCCCCATTTGTACTTCCCTCAGGCACTGCTACCATACATGTACTTTCCATAACATCCCATCATAACTTGGGGCTGGATGGCGTTCGATTGGGGCGTTAACTTGGGCGGAGCCCTACGGGCTTGTCCCTACTAACCCGGCTAGCCAAGCCTGGACCAGCGTCCTGGCTTGGTACACAGGTCATCCAGTTAGTGGCCTGCGTCACCCTGGTACCTGTCTTAGCCGGAGGGCTTTCCCAACTATACTGGCCTTGCAGCCAAGCCTGGACCAGCGTCCTTGCTTGCCCCACTGGCCACCTGGCTTGTGGTTAGTGGCACTAGCTGGTGCCACCACAGCTGGGGGTTGGGGAACGTTACACAGGCTCGTGGGATACTCTTGCCCTTGCCCCCAGTTGTTGCCAAACCAGTCAGTAACATAGCATCACACCTACAGTATAGCACACATAGGCTCAGTTTGGGGCATTACTGATTGATAGGCAAGGTACTGTGCTAGGACTCTACAGCATGGGAGTCTAGAATAATGCAGCATAGCGGTGAATTACTGGGTTGATAATTAAACTTGAGTTTATTGGAGCCTGCATAGCTGACTTTTGCCACAAGGCATGCCTTTCCCCACAAATCGAGAAAGGAAATGACATTCTTCCTAAAGACCAATCTAGACAAGCAGACATTCTAGTGCCAAACTGGTCCAGCTGCATTTGACATAAAGGTAATCAATCCGCTAAGAACGGGCTCAAACCTGTGGTCATGCAGCTGAGATGGGAGAAGAGGCCAAGCAATCTAGAAATGATGAGGCATGTGCTCTGGGAGGAGGGTCATGCAAACCCTTTGGTTGTGGAAGTGTTTGAAGCTTATATCGATGTATTTTATATATAGTTGTGAGTATGTATCCTGCTACTGTATGTTATATCCATGTTGTTATCTTCTTGACAACACAAGGATCCGAAATCAGGATTAAGTCTAGGTAGAAGCGCAGCTAGCTCCGTGATGCGTTGCTCAGCCGGAATCACAGATATAGCGACTTAATGCAGGAGAATGCAATACAGAGCACCGCTAGGGTATATATATATATATACACACACATACAACAATACACAAAGAACACAAAAACACATTATTCCATTTCATTGTGCGCCAGAGCATTCATTGTGCACATGAGTGTGCATATGAATGGAGACCTCAGAGAAGGCACCTGCAGAGGCCACTATTGTGTAGGTGTTAATGTCCTGCCATAACACATGTATATAGTTATCATTTTTCCTCAGGAATAGGTGATTAATACACTAATGAATTTTATTAAAGCAAACTTTGTTTAGTGCATTAGACAACACTAGCCTGCTATATTTGTATGTCATTACAGCACTCTTGGCTGGCAATTACCCCCCCCCCCCCCCCCCCCCAATACCTACCATTAACAACACCACGTACACCCATATACAAGAGTACTGAGTCACTCACTGCAGAGCTGTGTGCCAAGGGATGGCTCCCTCTGGATGATGTTCAACTTGGCTTTCACCAGTAGGTACTCCTTCTCCAAGTCAGCAAGGGTCAGTACTTCCACTGGCTGTCTGGTCTCTGCAACAGAATACCAGTGTACAACAACAGTAACTGCACTATGGTGATCAGTGAGTGGAATTTACAAGCACATGCCTAAGTGGATAGTATAGTGGTGTCCCTTAACACCACCTCCATCCCGTCAATTATACATACCCCACACATTTCCATACACACCTCCCCCCCCCTTCTCCTCCTCCTCTTCTAACTACATACTTCTCTCTTCATCCGTTTTCCTTCTCTTCGGCAGCTTTTCTGAACTCTACAAATGGATAATTGAGGATTTATGCCACTCCACAGAATGCCCACCACTCACTGCCACCTGATCTTGCATAACAGGCCTCACTATCCAGGCATACCGTCTATCAGCCAGACTTAGGGCAGCCAGTGTGACCACATAGCAATTGGCCTTAAAGTGAGACAATGCAGTAAGTAAATAGGTGACCTAACTCTTTCTCCTTGCTGGTGCCACACATCTAACCCCCCTCACCTGCTTTTGAAGGGATGCAGGTCCAGGCAACTCTCTTCCAAGCCTCAGACCGTGTTCATACATTACACTGGCAGCTACCAAGGATATAACAAAGCAAATCTCATACAAATACCTACATTACTATAATTGCATCCAAAGTATACTGTGCGTGTATGTGCATGTATGTGAGTACGTGTGTTGTATATATATATATATATATGTGTGCGTAATGGCATTTTCAGCATACTGTGTGTGTATGTGTGTGTGTGTGGTGTGTATGTGTGTGTGTGTGTGGTGTGTATGTGTGTGTGTGTGCAGTACATTTCCTGTAGTTCCCTCGCGAAGTATAGAAGCAGTAGAGCAGGTCATAATAGTTGTGCTTAGTGAGGTCCACACTTCTGGCACGGTTCTCCATCACACGCTCGACCTGGGAGGATCCTTGGTTTGTTAGGCTGCAACAGACTTTACCACGTTACGGTGTGTGGGCGGGGCATACCTCATCCTCTAGTCCTTTGTAAGGAAACCTGCAAAGCTCCTTGAGAGCCTTTCGCTCAGTCAGCACAACCACAAATCGCTGGAGACAATCCTTCCTCCTGATGTGAAATACAAATAAGGGACTAAAACCACTTACAGTAAACTTGGGTTCCATTTTAAGATTATAACTAATATGGAAATTCGACAGTAATGTTAATGACAATACAGTGGAGTTCAGCAAGCTGTCTCAGTTCCAGCGTAACCATGGCATTAATTAGTACACAATTTTACACAATAACAAAAGAAATAATGAACGCAAACATATGCAAAAGGAACCTCTAAAACTGTTGACCTAACACCAACATCCTTTTAGAAGCCGTAGCACAGAAAGGGATGTTAAACGGAAGAGGAAGAAAAACAAACTAGCCACTCTCTAGAGCTTTCATTCCTATGATACCTGAGGTAGCAATACCGTTCATTGTGATGTACCGTGCTGTCTGAAGGTGGCAACACACCCATAACCTAATCCTGCACCAAACTAGCCAAAATGCGATACACCTCCTCTGTCCTTGCAGACTCCAGCCATAAAATACCCTTCTGCTCTATACAGAGATGCAGGGACATTTCTAGCTACACCGCGATGCAATGGAGATATAATCGGCTGTGCTATGACAGGGATGTCATCGGCTGCGCTGTAAGAGGGAAACCAGTCCGCCATCATTAGCTGCCCTCACTGCGAGACAGACATGGTTATACCAGGTTGTGACAATTGTGACAAGCGCGCACATTAGTTTCCCTAGACATCTGATATAACTCTACTGTAACTACTACAAGCTGGATATGATATGGTCAATGTATAACACTTGTATAACCCTATTTGTGCGCTTATCCCAAGTGGTATAACTAACTATCGCCAAGTTGTTCAGTTGCCAAAACTTGTTATAACCACACTTTTACTGAAGTGCCTGGCAACAGGGATATCAATAGCTGCCCTGTAATGCAGGTAAGATTTATACATGTAACACTGATTAATTATCCACACCATTGTGCTGGATGGACACACTTTTGTACAGGGGGGGGGGTGTGTGTGTGTGTGTGTGTGTGTCTAATTACAGATTGAACAATGCACACTTCCATTAGCTGCCCAAGATGGATCGATCACTTCAAGATAGAAGGCAGATAAACCTCAACTGAAGCTTTACACAACAGCATGATGTACATAATACACACACGTGCACACACATGTGCAAACACACACGTGCACACACACACACACACGTACACACACATGCGCACACACACACATACAACACACACACACAACACACACACACATACAACACACACACACACAACACACACACACACACACACACAGAGTACAAACAAGCGAACAGTGTAGCGTTTCCTTGTAAGGACACATCAGCACAGCCAACATGCAACACAAACCTGGTTGGGTCCGGATTGTTAATCATGGCCTCGTAGGCATCACCGTGGTGACCCAGCTCCAGGTGGTACTTGAAAAGGTTTGACCAAACAACAGCCTGGTTATTGAAGGAGACCAGTAATAACTACCACAATAAGATGCATCCCTCCCTCCCCCCCATCCCACTTCACCTCAGAGGTCAACACATGTACCGTATAGTACTGCTTATAAGCCTCCTACGCCCCAATTAAAAAATGGCACATGTTTAGAACGTCAGTATTTTCGTAATCGCAATGCTTCCACATATCCCTTTTCCTAACGATGTACGGGTACCATTTTTTAAAGCTAATCCGAGACATAGCTGGCTGGCATGACAGCCAGCTAAACATCACCCCTCACCCTCCAATCCCACCCAGCCCACAGCCAGCTAAACATCACCCCCAACCCTCCAATCCCATCCTCCACACAGCCAGCTAAACATCACCTGTCATCCTCCACACAGCCAGCTAAACATCACCCCAACTCTCCAATCCCACCGTCCACACAGCCAGCTAAACATCACCCCCAACCCTCCAATCCAATCCTCCACACAGCCAGCTAAACATCACCCCCCACCCACCAATCCCATCCTCCACACAGCCAGCTAAACATCACCCCCCACCCACCAATCCCATCCTCCACACAGCCAGCTAAACATCACCTCACCCACCAATCCCATCCTGCACCCAAAACACCAACAGAATGCATGTTGTATCTTTAGGGATGGGATGGGCGCACCGTTGAGGGACACTCTGGGTCTCCTAACTTGGAGGCTTCTGTGGCAACGTTGATGACCATGTCAGGGGCAGAGACTTGCTCAAACAGCCTCATCACCTTGATGTAGTACTGCATCCGTGGGTCATCCCTGACACCCACTGCATCCTTACCAACAACACTGTGAAGCAAAGGCTCAGCTGGTTGGGGGAGAGAAAGGTACTGTTCTGACAGCACTGTGACCACTGCTAGGTTATATATACTATTGCATTGTGATCCCCCCCCCCCCCAAAAAAAAGAAACAAATTGTAACCATGGTGAATGAACCCACCCATTAAAGATACCACGTAGTACAGCTACTATTAATAGATATGACAAAATAGCAGGATGGAAATATCTATCAAATCAAGAGAGAAGTAACTACACCTTTAGAAATAAAAAACCTAATTGGGCTGGAAGCAACATTTCATAGTGCATACTCATCCATACCCACCATACTCATCCATACTCATACTTATCCTTGAGTATTATAGAACTGGGTCACAGTCATCAAACCACTTTCAGACCGGTTGGATACGCTTCCTACTACATCCAAGTCTACTTCTAATTACAGCACGCATCTGATAGTTGTGGGATGGGCTTAGTGGTTTGTGGAGCCGAGCCTTACTCTGTTCCAACAAAGATGGATGGGGTACATCCAGCCTCACCCGCTGGTCACAACAGTGCACAAGCAATGATGGTGGCATCAATGATGTAATGACATAAACGTGGAAGGATCTCATGCACCTATCTCAATAAGAGATGCATTGTGCTTATCTCTATTGAACAATGCACAACACATGCAATCAATCATGGTTTTAACCTAATTGATCATGGCGTTATCAATAACACCTCCCTCTTGGACAGAGGATGAAAAGACCTGCAAACAACACACACCCTTGTTCAGTGACAGACCCCCCACCCTTGTTCAGTGACAGACCCCCCACCCCTGTTCAGTGACAAACCCCCACCCTTGTTCAGTGACAGAACCCACCACCCCTGTACAGTGACAGACCCCCACCCTTGTTCAGTGACAGACCCCCACCCTTGTTCAGTGACAGACCCCCACCCCTGTACAGTGACAGACCCCCACCCTTGTTCAGTGACAGACCCCCACCCTTGTTCAGTAACAGACCCCCACCCCTGTTCCCCCCCACCCTTGTTCAGTAACAGACCCCCCCACACCAGACTCACTTAAGCCAAGGGAAGCTTCTGAAAAGCACCTGAGGGCCATTGAAAGTTCTCCTGTTGAAATGCAGCACTGGCCTAGCAGAAATTTCCTGGAGCTTGGGTTTTCAAGGTGCAAGTGCTCCAGCAGACGGCAGTACTCCTAGCGAAAATCCAGGGAGTAAGCACACAAGTTATCTAGGAGTAGCCATACATACACTGTACATGGTCCTGAGTGTACACATATTTAAGTTCTCTCCCCCACCTTCCCATATTTACCTTTACAAAAGACCAAACTGTCGAAGCTTAAAAAAAATAAAAAAAAAGACTACCCACTTCCTAAGACTACCCACACCCCTATAAGACTACCCACTTCCTAAGACTACCCACACCCCTATAAGACTACCCACTTCCTAAGACTACCCACTTCCCTATAAGACTACCCACCTCCCTACAAGACTACCCACACCCCTATAAGACTACCCACTTCCCTATAAGACTACCCACTTCCCTATAAGACTACCCACGCCCCCATAAGACTACCCACCTCCCTATAAGACTACACACCTCCCTATAAGACTACCCACCTCCCTACAAGACTACCCACACCCCTAACGATCAGTACGTTGCAGCCATATCTGCACACACAAGAGTCCTCAGAACAACAGCCCACACACCTGACCAACACTACACTGACTTGAATGCATGCATATCCACAACACAAGCATAAGCACAACAATATACACACAGACGGGGAAGTACCTGCAGGTAGAGGTACTGGCAGTTGGACAGCATAAACTCGCATACTTTGACAGACGAAGATGGAGGCCAACTGATGGAATAGTTCAAGGCCATAACACTGTGATGCCATCAAGCATATGCATATTGCAATCTTCACCTGAAGATGTTTGTATTCATACTAAACACACACACACACACACAGCATGGCATGAAGACTGCAATGTGCATACAAGTGTTAAAGGGTACAAACATGTATGCATGCATCATTACAACACAAAACCAAAGAAACGTTAACGTAAAAAAGTAAAAATCCATCTATATAAAAATACATTGCAGCTGCAGACCCCCCATACCGTGGGTATTGGCATGTGTGTGTGTGTGTGTGTGTGTGTGTGTGTGTGTGTGTGTGTGTGTGTGTGTGTGTGTGTGTGTGTGTGTGTGTGTGTGTGTGTTTATGCATGCATATGCATGCACTGGTGTAATGGCACTGAGGTAGAAAACACATGCATGTCAGCCACAGTCAAAAGCATGCACAAATTATTATGGCAGTGCTCTGGTACAGCTCTGATGTGCCGATGTAGCCGTATGTAAGAGACAGTGAGGATACAGCTGCTGAAGTGCCAGTGACAGCATGCGAGGCAGAGTGCGGAGCCACGATGGATAAAGCGACGTCTCAGGTGGGAAGAGCCTCTGCTTGAGCAGCGACGTCCTCAATTCTGCCCCTCCATCAGCAACTAGGTACAACTCAGCCAGTGTTGAAGAATAAGGGGCTAAAAATTTAAATTTAAAAAAAAAAAAGAAGGATCAATACAGTGGTGAAAGGAAAGTATAACCCCCTGGTGGAAGAAAGTATGAACGCTGGTGAAAGGAAAGTATGACCCCCTGGTGGAAGAAAGTATGACCCCCGGTGGAGGAAAATATGACCCTTGGTGGAGGAAAGTATGACCCCCGGTGGAGGAAAATATGACCCTTGGTGGAGGAAAGTATGCCCTGGTGGAGGAAAGTACGACCCCTGGTGGAGGAAAGTACGACCCCTGGTGGAGGAAAGTATGACCCCCGGTGGAAGAAAGTATGACCCCCCCCCCCCCACCCCGTGGAGGAATGGAAGGAAGAACAGCATAAATTGAGAGAAAAGAATCTAACCTGACATCCTATTATGAGTAACAGATGATGCTGCTGAAATCTCCAATGACGCAAACTGCTTGAGGCTGAATTCACTGCAGGTTAAACGTTTCACAATTTAAACATTTCCAATGCAAGTGTTATAATATAGCTCGAGACATTACTAGGACATGCAGCCCCAAAGGAGATGGTGAGGTCAATACCCAGGCTTTACATGCATGTTAGAAGTCAGGTACTTAGTAGTCCTAAACTTTAGGGTTTATGAATTATGGTCATTACATCATACTGTAGCAATGTCAGATGTCAGTGAATATTACACTTGTGGGGTCCAATTAATCAGACAAAAAAGGCTTGCAATGCCTTATTCGCATAGGTAGGTTCGGCGCGTTTAAAAAAATCATTTTAGAGGTCGGTAGGTCATTTATATGGGCCCAATTTGTCTCTTAGCAAAAACTGCAAGCTTGTCACACATTTCAAACAAGCATACAGTGCAAGTGAACACTCTTAATTGGAAGATGTGGGGTACAAATACACAATGGTGTGTGTGTGTGTGTGTGTGTGTGTGTGTGTGTGTGTGTGTGTGTGTGTGCGTGTGTGTGCATCATAGTGCTCACAATGCACTGTTGGGAGCTTGCACGACACTCCTTGTTAACATCCAATGTAGCACATGGTAAAAATGGACAAGACTAGTGAAGATAGAAATGTAGTTCTTTGAAGATACACCCTGTCAATGCGTGTGTACATGTGTGGATGTGTGTATATGTGTGCATGTATGTGTATTGTGTGTGCGCACACATGTGTACATGTACAGATGTGGAGAAATAAAAACACAATGACTCACAGCACAAGAAGCAAAACAGCATAAAGTCAGTAGGAAGGTTGTTGTGCTATGTATATAATCACCCTTTGTGACAATCCACCTGATAGCTTAAGAGCACAAATCATAAGTATCTACATGTGGTGCCACAGATAAACAGGGTGCATCACACCCAGACATCTAGCGACCAAGGAGTTAACGGCTGCTAGCATGCCTGAATCAAAGACCAAAGCACTTGAGGCAAATGAATTTATCAGCCTGCGCAGATACATGTAGTCCAAGTGTAGCATACATGAAAGTAACTGTGCAGATACATGCAGTCCAAGTGTAGCATACATTTAAGTAACTGTGCAGATACATGTAGTCCAAGTGTAGCATACATTTAAGTAACTGTGCAGATACATGTAGTCCAAGTGTAGCATACATGTAAGTAACTGTGCAGATACATGCAGTCCAAGTGTAGCATACATGTAAGTAACTGTGCAGATACATGTAGTCCAAGTGTAGCATACATTTAAGTAACTGTGCAGATACATGCAGTCCAAGTGTAGCATACATGTAAGTAACTGTGCAGATACATGCAGCCCAAGTGTAGCATACATTTAAGTAACTGCGCAGATACATGTAGTCCAAGTGTAGCATACATGTAAGTAACTGTGCAGATACATGTAGTCCAAGTGTAGCATACATGTAAGTAACTGTGCAGATACATGTAGTCCAAGTGTAGCATGCATGTAAGTAACTGTGCAGATACATGCAGCCCAAGTGTAGCATGCATGTAAGTAACACGGATAAACGCATTGAACAGTTAAATATTCATTTAACTAATGCTCCCAGACTTTGAAATTCAAGTTATCTATAATGTACATGTAACTTCCAATCATTTGAAACCATTATGCTTCCATAACACTACGCATACGTTAGCTATGTATAGCATTCTCAGATTTTGTCACTGTGCACATAATTAACTCAATGCAGTGGTTACCCAAGTTGTCGCAGAATACGTGTGTGGTTAGCGACATACAGTACTTCTGGGAGTGGCTACCCAAATATATGTCGCAGGCTACATTCACATACAGTACAGAGTAGCTACACAGTCAATCCCTGTGCACATATTTTGCGCAACTTAAGAACAATGCCTCTTAAGAGAATGGCTACCCAAATGTATTGCAGGATAGTATGTATTATGTCGATCCCTGTGCACTCATATATTCTGCACAACAAATAAACAGAGCGGCTACCCAAACGTGACAAGGATACACCTTCAGCTCCTCTTTAACCCCTCGACCCCAAACAATCCTTTACACACCTGGACCATGATCTCGTGCATAACGGAGAGGACGATGAGGACGTCTCTGCAGAGGAGCAGACGACTGTAACTGGTCTCCACCAGACAGGAAGTCAGGACCAACGTAGCACTGTGACCAGCAAGGAGCTGGGAAGTGGCCAACTGCACTTCTGAGCCAGGCTCTTTGGTAGAAAAATTAATGTATGGCAACACACACACACACACACAACAGACTTGGCCTAGACAATTGGCATGGACAAGGTTTGATCCTAAAGTACAATGGATGCCACCTAGCATGACTGATATTTATGAATCATGCTAATAGGTCTTGCCATTATGACAGATTACATGCCCATTTACAGGCATTCTGACCGGATGGCAATACTTTTTTTTTTCTTCTTTAAAAAAAAATTATATATTCATTATAAACATGTACATCAACAACACTGAAACTAGAACCCAGATCATTCTGGGTCAAACTCCTGATCTAGGACACCTATGTATGCATCATGGCGTAATGGCAAATGCACATGTACATACGATGCTAACATGTCAAAACAACATACAGCACGTACAGACGCTCTCCCACCTTCATCTGTTTTCCCCTCTTCCCCAGCACTGCTCACATCCAACGCTCTGTGCAGCCAATCCAGTACAGACTCAAGGTCACAAACACTGGCAAGTCTAGAGGTAAAAACAATATCAGGTTCCCAATGGCAGCTGCTTCAGGTACATTGTATGTGGAAATGCTTACCTGCCCTTCAAAGTCTGCAAAAATCCATCAGAAATCAATATTTTCCTTCGTTTAAAAAAAAAGCGTAAGCTTGATACACATTTGTATAAATCAGAAAGACCCACATGGACACACAAACGTCAATAAACCCAGAGTAATAACCTGCACATGTTCACAATAACCTCTGTGAGCTTCAAGGTCTCACACTCCCTTTAAAGCAATACTGTGAACATGCACTGTATTTTCGTCAGTCCTTTTACATTAAAAATAAATCTGTTAAAGCCATCATACATTAGGCTACAATGCCTTAAAGAATCCAATTTTAGTTTACTGATATTCTGCAAAAAAAAAGAATTCATATTGTTGCACGCAACATGTTGCCTAGTGTATGTTAGGCCATGGATATCCTCGTAATTTACCACTACACTTGATTACAATGATCTTGATACACATACACATTCATATACATATATACAAGAAAATAGCCCGCCTAGAGTGGTCTAGAATGTTCTGTCAGTCACGCGTTTTCATAAACACCTTGTATATGTAGATGACAATACAAGCAACTGTTACAGTTTGGTGGAGAGTATTTTATTTGCTTGCAATGGCTGACTGTGAAATGGTGGAAAAGAATGTTACCCTCATGTCCGGAGAAAGGGAATTTATTGTTCTTTTATGTGCAATAATGCATGGACTATACATTACCATTGTTACATCGGTGGCAGCAGTGGGGGGATGGCACAGGCCGGATTTCAAGGCGTTGACCCTACGAGAGATAGGCGTCAAAGATTTCGAGCGTGTGCGGATTAGGGTCGAGCTTATTCCCTTGGCCAGAACTTGTTCCTTGTTGGGAAGCATATTGGCTGGGTTTTTTAATTTCCCCCTTTATAGGGGATCTCTACTGACATTGAAGATGTCTAACAGAGACAGAGAGGAAGCACGGCCGTCGTAAGGGTGAAATCTTTTCGACTGGTCTTGTTTTCCCCTCTTCTGGTCTGTAGCCTTCAGAAGGAGGTCTGTCAGGACCTGTATAATTTGGCGTTCATTCCAGCCCTGCTTCGTGGGAAGCTGTTAGAATCCTACGCCACTCTCACCGAGGAAGACAAGGGCAATGTGGTTAACCTTAAGAAGGCGTTGAATGACCAAGCGGGGCTTACAAAAGACCCATTGACTTCAACCAAAAGGTTTGGGGAGCGTAAACAAGGAGTGTAGGAGTCTGTTCGGGATTTTGAGTTTGCATTTTTTTTTATTTTTTAAACCCTTTGCAGAGGCCTATCCTACGGAGAATGTTGGCGCATCGAGTGCATGCCTTAGATGCTTCATTACAGGCGCAGTCCCTGATATTACACAGGAAGTGTTGTTACGTGGGACACCAGAGACTATTGAAACGCTGTAAAAAGTGCGGTTGATATTGACCGTGTGATGAGTTACATGAGAAACCAAGTGCTGAATATAGACCCTATGGGATGGGAGGGGTAGTGATGATCACAAAGAAGTTGCAAGATACGGTGGAGAAAATCACGTTGCGAATGGAGGCGCAGGGAGTTGCGACTGGATAAGCAACCGTCTTCAAGGCAGGTCCACAACTGGAAATGCTATAACTGCAATAAGGTCACTACAAGCGGAACTGTCCTCATGGTCATGAGGGGGGATTCATCTCACGGCAGACTTCCAGGTGTGTGGAGGTACTAGTATGACAATGCGTGATAAGGGATCATTTAGTTGGATGTTTGATCGATTGCAATATCTGCAGTGAGTCATCACATCCATCGATAGAGTGGTACACGGGTCGACCTTACCACACTGGGATTTCAAAAATAGATAACTACCTTATCCAAAAATTTGGTTGTTAGCTCAAGAGATTTTGGGACCCTTCTCAGGGTCATGATTGGTGCAGGGGGTATCCATTGGCCAGAACTTGATTTCTTGTTGGGAAGCATGTTGGCTGGGGTTTTTATTACCCTCTTTGGTTTTTGTACCCTTTTTAGGGGATCTCTACTGACATGAATATGTCTAAGAGAGACAGATATGGAGAATGGCTGTTGTAAGGGTGAAATCTTTTCAACTGGTCTTGTTTTCCCCTCTTCTGGTCGGTAGCCTTCAGAAGGTTTTTCCGGGCCTGTATAAGGTCCTGGCAATCCAGAGGGCCAGACTGATTTTTTAAGCCAGAGGGGCCAAGGGTGTGTGTCCTTTGGAGCCCGAGGTAGAGCCATATGTAGATGGTATCGGGGCCGAGACTTCCATTCCCACAGGGAGAGCTGTTTCTCTCTCCCAGACCTTTGAGGGTTTCCTTGTTTCTCTCTCCCAGACCTTTGAGGGTTTCCTTGTTTCTCTCTCCCAGACCTTTGAGGGTTTCCTCTAAAGTTTGGCTTCTGCCTCAAGCACGTGTATCCTCCTAACTTTGTGTGCTCCATTTGGTCTAGTCTATTCTGGAGCCGCTTCTAGCATCAGGTTCAGTTGTTCAGAATTTCTTCTGAACTTTTGTGAAGGCATTTTCCGCCTTATCCTGCTTGGCTAGCACCATGTTGGTATGGTGTGTCATAAGGGGTTTCAGGAGAGACACACAGCACTTTTGTGCTGGATTCTCAGCCACTCCTCTTTCAGTTGCCTGAGGCAATCTTTTATAGAAAGCTGCTGTTCCTATTTGAAGGCAGGGCTTCCAAAAGTTTAACCGCGGAAGAATGTTTTTTTCTTTTTTCTTTTTTTTTTCTTTTTTCTTTTTTTTTTCTTTTTTCTTTTCAAAAAGGGATATCTGACAAGACATAAGACATATGGTTTTCCCATACCCAAGAAAAGAACTACTGTATCAGTGTTCTGAATGTGGAAATGCATTTGCTCAGAAGGATAATCTGACAATACGCATGTATGAAAAGCATTTGCTCGAAAAGATAATCTGACAATACGCATGTATGAACACATGTACGTATCGGCGTAGGTGCAAATGGCATCCCACTAGAGGGAACAGGCTGCGCTGAACTTGACATCACTTTGGACACTCCAGCTGTTAGGCACTCCTTCTCTGTGGTCAAGCAGCTTACTGTTTGAATGTATTCTAGGCACAGACTTTCTATCAAAGTATGGAGCTGTAATTGATTGTACCAATGGATAAAGTTTCCTTTACCAATCAAGGTCAAGTCGTAACGGGCTCAGCCTCCCAGACTCCTCCCATAATACTGTCACTGTCGCTGAAACCACTCGTACTCCAGCATGTTCTAGTTGTAAAATATAAGGTACACAATAACAGTAATCTATTAGGGTGTGTGGGTTTAATGGAACCCTGTCCCGGCACCCAAAACCCTCTCCTGAAAGCCAGAAGACTGCATACTGTCGGCATTGAAAGTAGCGTCCCGTTCAGGTGACAAACATCAAGCATGGCGAGGCCATCTTATACATAGGCCCTCCTCATATATCAAGGATTATGGAATCGACCAAAATGTCATGGAGGTAAACAATGGCTCTGTAGAGGATGCTAAAAAAGACAAAATGCTGAAAATTGATCTTACAGGCACCAAGACCACCCCTGAGCAGAGGCAGTAGTTGGAGAAGCTGATCTGGGAATTTTGGAAGATCTTTGCACATGAAGGGGGGCCCTCTAGGAACTCACGGTCCTCCAGTGTGCAAATTACTCCGCAGGGTACCGCATATCCTTCAGGAAACCATCTCTGCTGAAATCAAGAAGATGCTAAAGCAGGGAGTGATAAGAGAAAATAGTAGTCCGTGCTGATGGTGCGGAAAAAGATGGTTCATGGTGATTCTGTGTAGTTTTTAGGAAGCTTAATAGCCAGACACAGAAAGATGCATTCCCCATTGCCAAGGATAGGTGAGATGTTAGAGTCCCTAGTGGGACCGTATTTAGCTTCAGGGTATTGGCAAGAGTGGTTGAGGAACAGGATCGCAAGAATACTGCATTTTCAACACGGCATGCACACTACAAATTTAATGTTATGCCCTTCGGATTGACAAATACACCAGCCACATTTCAAAGACTGATGGAACGTGTTCTTTCAGGACTGACGTATGAACAGTGCCTAATTTACTTGGATGACATTGTGGGAGTGTCTCATTCCTCCAGCATCATGAGCAGTTACAGACTGTTTTCCAACACTTGGGAAAAAGCAGAGTTGAAACTTAAACCAGCCAAGTGCCACTTCATTAGGTGTGAAGTTCAATTTCTTGGTCATATTGTATCAAGTCAAGGGATTCGAGAAGACCCTTAAAAAAATCAAAGCGATGACATCATTTCCAACACCAAAGGATAGCTGCCTAAATATTTAAACAATGGATACATTTTTTTCTCAATATTCTTATTACAGTACGTTCAGTTCAACAAAAGAGAATCAAGTTAATTTATCAAGGAGTTTCTGCGATTAACAAACTATTATTGCTGTCGGTTTATCAAAGACTATTCCAGTATTGCTGAGCCACTCCATCAGCTGACAAGGAAGTCAACTGGAGGGGTTACAAATGGGGAACTAATTGCCAGACTGCAATTGAAGCATCGGCTGACTAGCCCTCCGATATTAGCCTATCCCAATTTCAACCACCAGTTTATTTTTGCAACTGATGCCGCTGGAACAGCCCATGGAGCAGTGTGCTAAGTCAAGTCGTAGAAAACAAAGAAAGAGTTATAGCTCACTGGAGTAAGCAGCTAAATAAGGCAGAGAGAAACTGAGTAAGCAGCTAAATAAGGCAGAGAGAAACTACTCCACAGTAGAAACAGAAGCTTTGGCAGACGTTTATGCAGTAAAGAAGTTATACCCAAACCTGTACGGTCGACCATTCAGTTTGTTTACTGACCACAATCCTGGCAACTATCTGATGTTGGCAGTTGATTGACACTATGGATCCCTATGGATCCTTTGTCTACAGCAATTTGGTATGACAATTCGCTACCGATATGGGAGAAGCAATGGTAAAACTGACGGAATGATACACAGGAAGCCTTCTGCGGACAAAGCCCAGCAACTCCCAGTCGGCTCAGAGGCTGCATGATGGGATGTGCATACGGGTGATTTGGAAAACTAAAAAGAGAGCAGGCAAGATAAGCATTCACCAGTGGAATATCGCAAGCCATCCAAGAAGGTAAAAGCGTACCCCCTGATAATGAGCGATGGAGTAAGTTTTTGGTCGTAGATGGGATACTGTGCCATCAGGCACAAAGTGTTACCACACCCCTAACACAGATTGTCGTACCCAGTAAGCTGAAAGGGGTAATTCTGATTAGCTACATACTAAAGCGGGACATCTAGGGTTTCATAAAACTCTAAAAAAAGGTGAGGGAAAAGTTCTTCTGGTCAAGCTATGAGGACATTCGTGATGCTGTTGAAAAGTGTGAGCCATGCCAACGACGCTATAGACCCACTGCCCACTCCCCAAGCCCGTTTGGGCACTATCAGCGGCCATGACCCATTCCAAAGACTGTTGTGGGACGTCATGGGTCCCCTGCCAGTCGCCAGCAAAGGGCACAAATATATTCTTGTGGCATCCCTTTTCAAAATGGGTGGAGGCAATTCCTCTTTATCGCGATTGACAGTGCAACTATGGCAAAAGTGCTGACTGATGCATCAGGTGATATGTAGGTACGGTGTACCTGAAGTGATACATAGTGACCAGGGTGCCAACTTTGTGAGCGAGGTGGTCCAGACCCTCTCTGCACAACCTTGGGTATTACTAGTACTCAAACAACTGCACACCATCCAGAAGGAAACGACCAAGTAAAATGTTTTAACCAAACTGTGGACAGAATGCTGGCTAAGGTGACCTCAGAAAACCAAAGAGATTGAGACTAACACTTGCAAAAGTCCTTTTTGCTTACAGAACGGCCATTCTAAGGTGACCTCCGAAAACCAAAGAGATTGAGACTAACACTTGCAAAAGTCCTTTTTGCTTACAGAATGGCCATTCACTGACTCGACAGCCTACAAACCCTCCCGAGTTATGCAGGGGCAGCACTCCCTCAATCTACCCGTGGACATTATGCATGGTCATATTCAGCCAGACGGTGCTCTCGGGGGGGTACCAGAATATGCGCAAGGTACTCGAGCACCCAAATGAAGACTGAATTTTCAGAGGTGTGCAAGAGAAATAAGAAGGCTCATCAAAGACAGAAAGAGGTTGCTGACAGGGACTGTAATGTGGAGGAATTCTAAATCGGGGATAGAGTATAGCTATTCGTACCAGAAGTCAAGTTCGGTCAAACAAAGAAATGCTCATCATTGTGTGGTGTGGACAGCAGACAAGCTGAACTCCGTAAAGTATAGAATTGAGCTCATACGTGGAAACCAGACTCTGGTTGTTCATCATAATCATCTGAAGTTTTGCAAGAGTGACCCACAAACGGGTGATCAATTACCATGGCTCTCTCCCACCCCAGACACCAATAATGCTGGGTTTATATAATCTTGAATGATACACTGGAGCCAATTGTACAAGAAGAAGTGGCTCAGGGAGCTGTGTGAAGATGATGCAGTCACCGGAGGCGTTGAACTCCAAAAATCACGGAAGATATCCTGCAAGAAACAGGTGCTAAACTGAAAAGTACCAAGCTAGATTACGCAGGCAGCTACAGGAGGGAGCAGTGTAACAGTTGCTAATGTCAAAAACAAGGTGTTAATGAACACGTGACGGACAGAACATTCTAGATCACTCTAGGCGGGCCATTTTCTTGTATATATATATACGTGAATGTATATGTGTCCTAGGCACTATTGATCCAGTCGTGTGGTCCGGTTGTTGTGTGCATTGCCGATACATATTACCATTATCACTGTACAGCTGTTAGTGCTAATTCTAATCACATCACATATTTTATTCTCAACATTTCGTTGCATACATATATTTATCAGTTTTCATACATTCAGGGGTAGACATGGCAGAAAAATAGGCTGATAATATAGCATGTACTGTATTTGAATTAAGGAGCTAATTACATACATGTAAACTAAAGAAAAGTTGTAAGCCATGCATAACAAACTTTATTGTATAGGAAGAATTTAACATAAGAAGGATTAACATAAATGAATCACTGAAGGATAGCAAAGGAATACTGGTGTACCTGTATAGAATACTGTATAGAATACTGGTATACCTGTATAGAATACTGGTGTTGTTCACGATCCTTTGTATCAAACACATGGAAACTAGATTTTATATTTAAAGCATTAGATATACTAACACCTCAATACAACTGATATTAAATACTTCATTCATTACACACCTAAAAACATACATCTTTGCGTCGTGCTCTCAGTAACTAACCCAGTGGTGATCATTACATACCTAAAAACATACATCTTTATGTCGTGCTCTCAGTAACTAACCCAGTGGTGATCATTACACACCTAAAAACATACATCTTTACGTCGTGCTCTCAGTAACTAACCCAGCGGTGATCATTACACACCTAAAAACATACATCTTTACGTCGTGCTCTCAGTAACTAACCCAGCGGTGATCATTACACACCTAAAAACATACATCTTTATGTCGTGCTCTCAGTAACTAACCCAGCGGTGATCATTACACACCTAAAAACATACATCTTTACGTCGTGCTCTCAGTAAATTAACCCAGTAAACTAACCCAGTGGTGATCGCTTCTGCGAGTTCTCTAGCCAGCATCCGTGCATCGGCTCCAGCAGACTGATTAAGGTCCTCCAGAAAGCTCTCAAATGTGTTAACATCCAACTGCAACATGTATTGGAGGCAAACATTATGATAACCTGCCCAATACCGTAAACAGTTTCCCACCAACCTCTTGACCCAAAAGCCTGACACATTCCAGGAATTGTGAAAGGTCCTGTTCAAGACCTATATCTGAAAAATAAGAGGTTTGGTATTAGTACAACATGAAGAGGAGACACTACATGTATGCATTCATACATACACATTGTCACATCTCCCTGACCCTCCATCTTCACTCCTATCCCTCCATCTCCACTCCTATCCCTCCATCTCCACTCCTAACCCTCCATCTCCACTCCCATCCCTCCATCTCCACTCCTATCCCTCCATCTCCACTCCTATCCCTCCATCTCCACTCCTAACCCTCCATCTCCACTCCTATCCCTCCATCTCCACTCCTATCCCTCCATCTCCACTCCTATCCCTCCATCTCCACTCCTATCCCTCCATCTCCACTCCTATCCCTCCATCTCCACTCCTATCCCTCCATCTCCACTCCTATCCCTCCATCTCCACTCCTATCCCTCCATCTCCACTCCTATCCCTCCATCTCCACTCCTATCCCTCCATCTCCACTCCTATCCCTCCATCTCCACTCCTATCCCTCCATCTCCACTCCTATCCCTCCATCTCCACTCCTATCCCTCCATCTCCACTCCTATCCCTCCATCTCCACTCCTATCCCTCCATCTCCACTCCTATCCCTCCATCTCCACTCCTATCCCTCCATCTCCACTCCTATCCCTCCATCTCCACTCCTATCCCTCCATCTCCAATCCTCTTTCCCTACCCCCTCATCCCTCTCCCTCCCACCCATCACTACTCTCCTCAACATTCAACCCCCAAATATCCATTCATGCTAAGCCCCAATGCACCTACATACAAATTGATGGCTCCATGTCAAACCTGGGATGGGGAACCCATACATGCAGCCATGTAAATCACTCACTATTAGTTTCTATTGGTAGTAAACTGCATAAGTGTAAACACAAAATATAACAACGTTGCACAGGATGCATGGTCCATTCAGTCAACTAGCAGACCCATTTCATTTTTGCTAACTGCACGCTTACAGCAGCTGATTTTACCATCATCTTTTTAATCAGTTCCCAAGATGATTAAAAAAAACAAAACTAACATACGTGACAGATACATAAGAATGGTCTCTTACTCTGCACCCATTTAGACAAAGGAGCCTCATCCTTCAACGTAGCCACTAGTGTCCCAGGAGAGATCTCTGAGACCACAAACGAAAAGCTATCCTGTGATTTGAAACAATCAACCTCCATCTCATCCACACACACACACACACACACACACACACACACACACACACACATACACACACACACACACACACACACACACACACACGCACACATGCACACAACCGATTCCTACAACAAACTTGCCTTCTTAATCAGACAGACTGTACCGGTGGACGGGTCCTGATACACTCCAAGTGGCTTTGTTATCTCCTGTGGGAAAAGGCAGCCATAGAAGAAATAACTTAACAGCACACATTAAAGCTACAGCTGTTCATTTAATTATGAAAGCCAACACTAGTATTTGTTCTAAATTGTATTTTGGATACAAGATACATGGGAACTACACGCAGGTCACCCCTACAGTGAAATCTCCTGTGATCCCATTGATCAATACGCCCAACTTCGTGCAGTGCAGTTTTTAATTAGGTTTGCCGATAATCCACACAAACCTCCTAACGATGTCTAACATTAGACTACCTTGTGGTATTGAAGGCAATGCGAGTAGAAGTTGTCCCAGCAGGTAAGCTGCAGGCTTCTGTACTCGTCACTTCTCAGTTCATTCGACGTAGCCGACTGGAACACCTTGGGGGAAAACACACAACAGATGGAAGGGGAGAGAATGGAGAGGCAGGAGGGGGGGGGGGGAGAAAAGGGAGAGGCAGGAGGGGAGAGAGAAGGGAGAGGCAGGAGGGGAGAGAGAAGGGAGAGGCAGGAGGGGAGTGAGAAGGGAGAGGCAGGAGGGGAGAGAGAAGGGAGAGGCAGGAGGGGAGAGAGAAGGGAGAGGCAGGAGGGGAGAGAGAAGGGAGAGGCAGGAGGGGAGAGAGAAGGGAGAGGCAGGAGGGGAGAGAGAAGGGAGAGGCAGGAGGGG